>JAKCOZ010000552.1:5000-128151 GCA_022605955.1 Rallus limicola | reverse complement strand
CAGGCATGTTCCCTCTTTCCAGGCAAAGGAAAAGGCTGAGAGCCAAAGCGACAGGGTCTGCTCGTGTGTCCTGTTAGGAGGTTTCAGACAAGCTATGCCTTTCAGGCCTAGCTTCTTTACTTTGGGAGTTATTGCTGGACGTTTAGCATGTTTTGAACTGCAGTCTGCTAGGGCCGAGAAAAGCACCGTAGGAGGTTCCAGGCATGTTCCCTCTTTCCAGGCAAAGGAAAAGGCTGAGAGCCAAAGCGACAGGGTCTGCTCGTGTGTCCTGTTAGGAGGTTTCAGACAAGCTATGCCTTTCAGGCCTAGCTTCTTTACTTTGGGAGTTATTGCTGGACGTTTAGCATGTTTTCAACTGCAGTCTGCTAGGGCCGAGAAAAGCACCGTAGGAGGTTCCAGGCATGTTCCCTCTTTCCAGGCAAAGGAAAAGGCTGAGAGCCAAAGTGACAGGGTCTGCTCGTGTGTCCTGTTAGGAGGTTTCAGACAAGCTATGCCTTTCAGGCCTCGCTTCTTTACTTTGGGAGTTATTGCTGGACGTTTAGCATGTTTTGAACTGCAGTCTGCTAGGGCCGAGAAAAGCACCGTAGGAGGTTCCAGGCATGTTCCCTCTTTCCAGGCAAAGGAAAAGGCTGAGAGCCAAAGTGACAGGGTCTGCTCGTGTGTCCTGTTAGGAGGTTTCAGACAAGCTATGCCTTTCAGGCCTCGCTTCTTTACTTTGGGAGTTATTGCTGGACGTTTAGCATGTTTTGAACTGCAGTCTGCTAGGGCCGAGAAAAGCACCGTAGGAGGTTCCAGGCATGTTCCCTCTTTCCAGGCAAAGGAAAAGGCTGAGAGCCAAAGCGACAGGGTCTGCTCGTGTGTCCTGTTAGGAGGTTTCAGACAAGCTATGCCTTTCAGGCCTAGCTTCTTTACTTTGGGAGTTATTGCTGGACGTTTAGCATGTTTTGAACTGCAGTCTGCTAGGGCCGAGAAAAGCACCGTAGGAGGTTCCAGGCATGTTCCCTCTTTCCAGGCAAAGGAAAAGGCTGAGAGCCAAAGCGACAGGGTCTGCTCGTGTGTCCTGTTAGGAGGTTTCAGACAAGCTATGCCTTTCAGGCCTAGCTTCTTTACTTTGGGAGTTATTGCTGGACGTTTAGCATGTTTTGAACTGCAGTCTGCTAGGGCCGAGAAAAGCACCGTAGGAGGTTCCAGGCATGTTCCCTCTTTCCAGGCAAAGGAAAAGGCTGAGAGCCAAAGTGACAGGGTCTGCTCATGTGTCCTGTTAGGAGGTTTCAGACAAGCTATGCCTTTCAGGCCTCGCTTCTTTACTTTGGGAGTTATTGCTGGACGTTTAGCATGTTTTGAACTGCAGTCTGCTAGGGCCGAGAAAAGCACCGTAGGAGGTTCCAGGCATGTTCCCTCTTTCCAGGCAAAGGAAAAGGCTGAGAGCCAAAGCGACAGGGTCTGCTCGTGTGTCCTGTTAGGAGGTTTCAGACAAGCTATGCCTTTCAGGCCTAGCTTCTTTACTTTGGGAGTTATTGCTGGACGTTTAGCATGTTTTGAACTGCAGTCTGCTAGGGCCGAGAAAAGCACCGTAGGAGGTTCCAGGCATGTTCCCTCTTTCCAGGCAAAGGAAAAGGCTGAGAGCCAAAGCGACAGGGTCTGCTCGTGTGTCCTGTTAGGAGGTTTCAGACAAGCTATGCCTTTCAGGCCTAGCTTCTTTACTTTGGGAGTTATTGCTGGACGTTTAGCATGTTTTGAACTGCAGTCTGCTAGGGCCGAGAAAAGCACCGTAGGAGGTTCCAGGCATGTTCCCTCTTTCCAGGCAAAGGAAAAGGCTGAGAGCCAAAGCGACAGGGTCTGCTCGTGTGTCCTGTTAGGAGGTTTCAGACAAGCTATGCCTTTCATGCCTAGCTTCTTTACTTTGGGAGTTATTGCTGGACGTTTAGCATGTTTTGAACTGCAGTCTGCTAGGGCCGAGAAAAGCACCGTAGGAGGTTCCAGGCATGTTCCCTCTTTCCAGGCAAAGGAAAAGGCTGAGAGCCAAAGCGACAGGGTCTGCTCGTGTGTCCTGTTAGGAGGTTTCAGACAAGCTATGCCTTTCAGGCCTAGCTTCTTTACTTTGGGAGTTATTGCTGGACGTTTAGCATGTTTTGAACTGCAGTCTGCTAGGGCCGAGAAAAGCACCGTAGGAGGTTCCAGGCATGTTCCCTCTTTCCAGGCAAAGGAAAAGGCTGAGAGCCAAAGCGACAGGGTCTGCTCGTGTGTCCTGTTAGGAGGTTTCAGACAAGCTATGCCTTTCAGGCCTAGCTTCTTTACTTTGGGAGTTATTGCTGGACGTTTAGCATGTTTTGAACTGCAGTCTGCTAGGGCCGAGAAAAGCACCGTAGGAGGTTCCAGGCATGTTCCCTCTTTCCAGGCAAAGGAAAAGGCTGAGAGCCAAAGTGACAGGGTCTGCTCGTGTGTCCTGTTAGGAGGTTTCAGACAAGCTATGCCTTTCATGCCTAGCTTCTTTACTTTGGGAGTTATTGCTGGACGTTTAGCATGTTTTGAACTGCAGTCTGCTAGGGCCGAGAAAAGCACCGTAGGAGGTTCCAGGCATGTTCCCTCTTTCCAGGCAAAGGAAAAGGCTGAGAGCCAAAGCGACAGGGTCTGCTCGTGTGTCCTGTTAGGAGGTTTCAGACAAGCTATGCCTTTCAGGCCTAGCTTCTTTACTTTGGGAGTTATTGCTGGACGTTTAGCATGTTTTGAACTGCAGTCTGCTAGGGCCGAGAAAAGCACCGTAGGAGGTTCCAGGCATGTTCCCTCTTTCCAGGCAAAGGAAAAGGCTGAGAGCCAAAGTGACAGGGTCTGCTCGTGTGTCCTGTTAGGAGGTTTCAGACAGGCTATGCCTTTCAGGCCTAGCTTCTTTACTTTGGGAGTTATTGCTGGACGTTTAGCATGTTTTGAACTGCAGTCTGCTAGGGCCGAGAAAAGCACCGTAGGAGGTTCCAGGCATGTTCCCTCTTTCCAGGCAAAGGAAAAGGCTGAGAGCCACAGCGACAGGGTCTGCTCGTGTGTCCTGTTAGGAGGTTTCAGACAAGCTATGCCTTTCAGGCCTAGCTTCTTTACTTTGGGAGTTATTGCTGGACGTTTAGCATGTTTTGAACTGCAGTCTGCTAGGGCCGAGAAAAGCACCGTAGGAGGTTCCAGGCATGTTCCCTCTTTCCAGGCAAAGGAAAAGGCTGAGAGCCAAAGCGACAGGGTCTGCTCGTGTGTCCTGTTAGGAGGTTTCAGACAAGCTATGCCTTTCATGCCTAGCTTCTTTACTTTGGGAGTTATTGCTGGACGTTTAGCATGTTTTGAACTGCAGTCTGCTAGGGCCGAGAAAAGCACCGTAGGAGGTTCCAGGCATGTTCCCTCTTTCCAGGCAAAGGAAAAGGCTGAGAGCCAAAGCGACAGGGTCTGCTCGTGTGTCCTGTTAGGAGGTTTCAGACAAGCTATGCCTTTCAGGCCTAGCTTCTTTACTTTGGGAGTTATTGCTGGACGTTTAGCATGTTTTGAACTGCAGTCTGCTATGGCCGAGAAAAGCACCGTAGGAGGTTCCAGGCATGTTCCCTCTTTCCAGGCAAAGGAAAAGGCTGAGAGCCAAAGTGACAGGGGCTGCTCGTGTGTCCTGTTAGGAGGTTTCAGACAAGCTATGCCTTTCAGGCCTAGCTTCTTTACTTTGGGAGTTATTGCTGGACGTTTAGCATGTTTTGAACTGCAGTCTGCTAGGGCCGAGAAAAGCACCGTAGGAGGTTCCAGGCATGTTCCCTCTTTCCAGGCAAAGGAAAAGGCTGAGAGCCAAAGCGACAGGGTCTGCTCGTGTGTCCTGTTAGGAGGTTTCAGACAAGCTATGCCTTTCAGGCCTAGCTTCTTTACTTTGGGAGTTATTGCTGGACGTTTAGCATGTTTTGAACTGCAGTCTGCTAGGGCCGAGAAAAGCACCGTAGGAGGTTCCAGGCATGTTCCCTCTTTCCAGGCAAAGGAAAAGGCTGAGAGCCAAAGCGACAGGGTCTGCTCGTGTGTCCTGTTAGGAGGTTTCAGACAAGCTATGCCTTTCAGGCCTAGCTTCTTTACTTTGGGAGTTATTGCTGGACGTTTAGCATGTTTTGAACTGCAGTCTGCTAGGGCCGAGAAAAGCACCGTAGGAGGTTCCAGGCATGTTCCCTCTTTCCAGGCAAAGGAAAAGGCTGAGAGCCAAAGCGACAGGGTCTGCTCGTGTGTCCTGTTAGGAGGTTTCAGACAAGCTATGCCTTTCAGGCCTAGCTTCTTTACTTTGGGAGTTATTGCTGGACGTTTAGCATGTTTTGAACTGCAGTCTGCTAGGGCCGAGAAAAGCACCGTAGGAGGTTCCAGGCATGTTCCCTCTTTCCAGGCAAAGGAAAAGGCTGAGAGCCAAAGCGACAGGGTCTGCTCGTGTGTCCTGTTAGGAGGTTTCAGACAAGCTATGCCTTTCAGGCCTAGCTTCTTTACTTTGGGAGTTATTGCTGGACGTTTAGCATGTTTTGAACTGCAGTCTGCTAGGGCCGAGAAAAGCACCGTAGGAGGTTCCAGGCATGTTCCCTCTTTCCAGGCAAAGGAAAAGGCTGAGAGCCAAAGTGACAGGGTCTGCTCGTGTGTCCTGTTAGGAGGTTTCAGACAAGCTATGCCTTTCAGGCCTCGCTTCTTTACTTTGGGAGTTATTGCTGGACGTTTAGCATGTTTTGAACTGCAGTCTGCTAGGGCCGAGAAAAGCACCGTAGGAGGTTCCAGGCATGTTCCCTCTTTCCAGGCAAAGGAAAAGGCTGAGAGCCAAAGTGACAGGGTCTGCTCGTGTGTCCTGTTAGGAGGTTTCAGACAAGCTATGCCTTTCAGGCCTCGCTTCTTTACTTTGGGAGTTATTGCTGGACGTTTAGCATGTTTTGAACTGCAGTCTGCTAGGGCCGAGAAAAGCACCGTAGGAGGTTCCAGGCATGTTCCCTCTTTCCAGGCAAAGGAAAAGGCTGAGAGCCAAAGCGACAGGGTCTGCTCGTGTGTCCTGTTAGGAGGTTTCAGACAAGCTATGCCTTTCAGGCCTAGCTTCTTTACTTTGGGAGTTATTGCTGGACGTTTAGCATGTTTTGAACTGCAGTCTGCTAGGGCCGAGAAAAGCACCGTAGGAGGTTCCAGGCATGTTCCCTCTTTCCAGGCAAAGGAAAAGGCTGAGAGCCAAAGCGACAGGGTCTGCTCGTGTGTCCTGTTAGGAGGTTTCAGACAAGCTATGTCTTTCAGGCCTAGCTTCTTTACTTTGGGAGTTATTGCTGGACGTTTAGCATGTTTTGAACTGCAGTCTGCTAGGGCCGAGAAAAGCACCGTAGGAGGTTCCAGGCATGTTCCCTCTTTCCAGGCAAAGGAAAAGGCTGAGAGCCAAAGTGACAGGGTCTGCTCGTGTGTCCTGTTAGGAGGTTTCAGACAGGCTATGCCTTTCAGGCCTAGCTTCTTTACTTTGGGAGTTATTGCTGGACGTTTAGCATGTTTTGAACTGCAGTCTGCTAGGGCCGAGAAAAGCACCGTAGGAGGTTCCAGGCATGTTCCCTCTTTCCAGGCAAAGGAAAAGGCTGAGAGCCACAGCGACAGGGTCTGCTCGTGTGTCCTGTTAGGAGGTTTCAGACAAGCTATGCCTTTCAGGCCTAGCTTCTTTACTTTGGGAGTTATTGCTGGACGTTTAGCATGTTTTGAACTGCAGTCTGCTAGGGCCGAGAAAAGCACCGTAGGAGGTTCCAGGCATGTTCCCTCTTTCCAGGCAAAGGAAAAGGCTGAGAGCCAAAGCGACAGGGTCTGCTCGTGTGTCCTGTTAGGAGGTTTCAGACAAGCTATGCCTTTCATGCCTAGCTTCTTTACTTTGGGAGTTATTGCTGGACGTTTAGCATGTTTTGAACTGCAGTCTGCTAGGGCCGAGAAAAGCACCGTAGGAGGTTCCAGGCATGTTCCCTCTTTCCAGGCAAAGGAAAAGGCTGAGAGCCAAAGCGACAGGGTCTGCTCGTGTGTCCTGTTAGGAGGTTTCAGACAAGCTATGCCTTTCAGGCCTAGCTTCTTTACTTTGGGAGTTATTGCTGGACGTTTAGCATGTTTTGAACTGCAGTCTGCTAGGGCCGAGAAAAGCACCGTAGGAGGTTCCAGGCATGTTCCCTCTTTCCAGGCAAAGGAAAAGGCTGAGAGCCAAAGCGACAGGGTCTGCTCGTGTGTCCTGTTAGGAGGTTTCAGACAAGCTATGCCTTTCAGGCCTAGCTTCTTTACTTTGGGAGTTATTGCTGGACGTTTAGCATGTTTTGAACTGCAGTCTGCTAGGGCCGAGAAAAGCACCGTAGGAGGTTCCAGGCATGTTCCCCTCTTTCCAGGCAAAGGAAAAGGCTGAGAGCCAAAGTGACAGGGTCTGCTCGTGTGTCCTGTTAGGAGGTTTCAGACAAGCTATGCCTTTCATGCCTAGCTTCTTTACTTTGGGAGTTATTGCTGGACGTTTAGCATGTTTTGAACTGCAGTCTGCTAGGGCCGAGAAAAGCACCGTAGGAGGTTCCAGGCATGTTCCCTCTTTCCAGGCAAAGGAAAAGGCTGAGAGCCAAAGCGACAGGGTCTGCTCGTGTGTCCTGTTAGGAGGTTTCAGACAAGCTATGCCTTTCAGGCCTAGCTTCTTTACTTTGGGAGTTATTGCTGGACGTTTAGCATGTTTTGAACTGCAGTCTGCTAGGGCCGAGAAAAGCACCGTAGGAGGTTCCAGGCATGTTCCCTCTTTCCAGGCAAAGGAAAAGGCTGAGAGCCAAAGTGACAGGGTCTGCTCGTGTGTCCTGTTAGGAGGTTTCAGACAGGCTATGCCTTTCAGGCCTAGCTTCTTTACTTTGGGAGTTATTGCTGGACGTTTAGCATGTTTTGAACTGCAGTCTGCTAGGGCCGAGAAAAGCACCGTAGGAGGTTCCAGGCATGTTCCCTCTTTCCAGGCAAAGGAAAAGGCTGAGAGCCACAGCGACAGGGTCTGCTCGTGTGTCCTGTTAGGAGGTTTCAGACAAGCTATGCCTTTCAGGCCTAGCTTCTTTACTTTGGGAGTTATTGCTGGACGTTTAGCATGTTTTGAACTGCAGTCTGCTAGGGCCGAGAAAAGCACCGTAGGAGGTTCCAGGCATGTTCCCTCTTTCCAGGCAAAGGAAAAGGCTGAGAGCCAAAGCGACAGGGTCTGCTCGTGTGTCCTGTTAGGAGGTTTCAGACAAGCTATGCCTTTCAGGCCTAGCTTCTTTACTTTGGGAGTTATTGCTGGACGTTTAGCATGTTTTGAACTGCAGTCTGCTAGGGCCGAGAAAAGCACCGTAGGAGGTTCCAGGCATGTTCCCTCTTTCCAGGCAAAGGAAAAGGCTGAGAGCCAAAGCGACAGGGTCTGCTCGTGTGTCCTGTTAGGAGGTTTCAGACAAGCTATGCCTTTCAGGCCTAGCTTCTTTACTTTGGGAGTTATTGCTGGACGTTTAGCATGTTTTGAACTGCAGTCTGCTAGGGCCGAGAAAAGCACCGTAGGAGGTTCCAGGCATGTTCCCTCTTTCCAGGCAAAGGAAAAGGCTGAGAGCCAAAGCGACAGGGTCTGCTCGTGTGTCCTGTTAGGAGGTTTCAGACAAGCTATGCCTTTCAGGCCTAGCTTCTTTACTTTGGGAGTTATTGCTGGACGTTTAGCATGTTTTGAACTGCAGTCTGCTAGGGCCGAGAAAAGCACCGTAGGAGGTTCCAGGCATGTTCCCTCTTTCCAGGCAAAGGAAAAGGCTGAGAGCCAAAGTGACAGGGTCTGCTCGTGTGTCCTGTTAGGAGGTTTCAGACAAGCTATGCCTTTCAGGCCTAGCTTCTTTACTTTGGGAGTTATTGCTGGACGTTTAGCATGTTTTGAACTGCAGTCTGCTAGGGCCGAGAAAAGCACCGTAGGAGGTTCCAGGCATGTTCCCTCTTTCCAGGCAAAGGAAAAGGCTGAGAGCCAAAGTGACAGGGTCTGCTCGTGTGTCCTGTTAGGAGGTTTCAGACAAGCTATGCCTTTCAGGCCTAGCTTCTTTACTTTGGGAGTTATTGCTGGACGTTTAGCATGTTTTGAACTGCAGTCTGCTAGGGCCGAGAAAAGCACCGTAGGAGGTTCCAGGCATGTTCCCTCTTTCCAGGCAAAGGAAAAGGCTGAGAGCCAAAGCGACAGGGTCTGCTCGTGTGACCTGTTAGGAGGTTTCAGACAAGCTATGCCTTTCAGGCCTAGCTTCTTTACTTTGGGAGTTATTGCTGGACGTTTAGCATGTTTTGAACTGCAGTCTGCTAGGGCCGAGAAAAGCACCGTAGGAGGTTCCAGGCATGTTCCCCTCTTTCCAGGCAAAGGAAAAGGCTGAGAGCCAAAGCGACAGGGTCTGCTCGTGTGTCCTGTTAGGAGGTTTCAGACAAGCCATGCCTTTCAGGCCTAGCTTCTTTACTTTGGGAGTTATTGCTGGACGTTTAGCATGTTTTGAACTGCAGTCTGCTAGGGCCGAGAAAAGCACCGTAGGAGGTTCCAGGAATGTTCCCTCTTTCCAGGCAAAGGAAAAGGCTGAGAGCCAAAGTGACAGGGTCTGCTCGTGTGTCCTGTTAGGAGGTTTCAGACAAGCTATGCCTTTCAGGCCTAGCTTCTTTACTTTGGGAGTTATTGCTGGACGTTTAGCATGTTTTGAACTGCAGTCTGCTAGGGCCGAGAAAAGCACCGTAGGAGGTTCCAGGCATGTTCCCTCTTTCCAGGCAAAGGAAAAGGCTGAGAGCCAAAGCGACAGGGTCTGCTCGTGTGTCCTGTTAGGAGGTTTCAGACAAGCTATGCCTTTCAGGCCTAGCTTCTTTACTTTGGGAGTTATTGCTGGACGTTTAGCATGTTTTGAACTGCAGTCTGCTAGGGCCGAGAAAAGCACCGTAGGAGGTTCCAGGCATGTTCCCTCTTTCCAGGCAAAGGAAAAGGCTGAGAGCCAAAGCGATAGGGTCTGCTCGTGTGTCCTGTTAGGAGGTTTCAGACAAGCTATGCCTTTCAGGCCTCGCTTCTTTACTTTGGGAGTTATTGATGGACGTTTAGCATGTTTTGAACTGCAGTCTGCTAGGGCCGAGAAAAGCACCGTAGGAGGTTCCAGGCATGTTCCCTCTTTCCAGGCAAAGGAAAAGGCTGAGAGCCAAAGTGACAGGGTCTGCTCGTGTGTCCTGTTAGGAGGTTTCAGACAAGCTATGCCTTTAGGGCCTCGCTTCTTTACTTTGGGAGTTATTGCTGGACGTTTAGCATGTTTTGAACTGCAGTCTGCTAGGGCCGAGAAAAGCACCGTAGGAGGTTCCAGGCATGTTCCCTCTTTCCAGGCAAAGGAAAAGGCTGAGAGCCAAAGTGACAGGGTCTGCTCGTGTGTCCTGTTAGGAGGTTTCAGACAAGCTATGCCTTTCAGGCCTAGCTTCTTTACTTTGGGAGTTATTGCTGGACGTTTAGCATGTTTTGAACTGCAGTCTGCTAGGGCCGAGAAAAGCACCGTAGGAGGTTCCAGGCATGTTCCCTCTTTCCAGGCAAAGGAAAAGGCTGAGAGCCAAAGTGACAGGGTCTGCTCGTGTGTCCTGTTAGGAGGTTTCAGACAAGCTATGCCTTTCAGGCCTAGCTTCTTTACTTTGGGAGTTATTGCTGGACGTTTAGCATGTTTTGAACTGCAGTCTGCTAGGGCCGAGAAAAGCACCGTAGGAGGTTCCAGGCATGTTCCCTCTCTCCAGGCAAAGGAAAAGGCTGAGAGCCAAAGTGACAGGGTCTGCTCGTGTGTCCTGTTAGGAGGTTTCAGACAAGCTATGCCTTTCAGGCCTAGCTTCTTTACTTTGGGAGTTATTGCTGGACGTTTAGCATGTTTTGAACTGCAGTCTGCTAGGGCCGAGAAAAGCACCGTAGGAGGTTCCAGGCATGTTCCCTCTTTCCAGGCAAAGGAAAAGGCTGAGAGCCAAAGCGACAGGGTCTGCTCGTGTGTCCTGTTAGGAGGTTTCAGACAAGCTATGCCTTTCAGGCCTAGCTTCTTTACTTTGGGAGTTATTGCTGGACGTTTAGCATGTTTTGAACTGCAGTCTGCTAGGGCCGAGAAAAGCACCGTAGGAGGTTCCAGGCATGTTCCCTCTTTCCAGGCAAAGGAAAAGGCTGAGAGCCAAAGTGACAGGGTCTGCTCGTGTGTCCTGTTAGGAGGTTTCAGACAAGCTATGCCTTTCAGGCCTAGCTTCTTTACTTTGGGAGTTATTGCTGGACGTTTAGCATGTTTTGAACTGCAGTCTGCTAGGGCCGAGAAAAGCACCGTAGGAGGTTCCAGGCATGTTCCCTCTTTCCAGGCAAAGGAAAAGGCTGAGAGCCAAAGTGACAGGGTCTGCTCGTGTGTCCTGTTAGGAGGTTTCAGACAAGCTATGCCTTTCAGGCCTAGCTTCTTTACTTTGGGAGTTATTGCTGGACGTTTAGCATGTTTTGAACTGCAGTCTGCTAGGGCCGAGAAAAGCACCGTAGGAGGTTCCAGGCATGTTCCCTCTCTCCAGGCAAAGGAAAAGGCTGAGAGCCAAAGTGACAGGGTCTGCTCGTGTGTCCTGTTAGGAGGTTTCAGACAAGCTATGCCTTTCAGGCCTAGCTTCTTTACTTTGGGAGTTATTGCTGGACGTTTAGCATGTTTTGAACTGCAGTCTGCTAGGGCCGAGAAAAGCACCGTAGGAGGTTCCAGGCATGTTCCCTCTTTCCAGGCAAAGGAAAAGGCTGAGAGCCAAAGCGACAGGGTCTGCTCGTGTGTCCTGTTAGGAGGTTTCAGACAAGCTATGCCTTTCAGGCCTAGCTTCTTTACTTTGGGAGTTATTGCTGGACGTTTAGCATGTTTTGAACTGCAGTCTGCTAGGGCCGAGAAAAGCACCGTAGGAGGTTCCAGGCATGTTCCCTCTTTCCAGGCAAAGGAAAAGGCTGAGAGCCAAAGCGACAGGGTCTGCTCGTGTGTCCTGTTAGGAGGTTTCAGACAAGCTATGCCTTTCAGGCCTAGCTTCTTTACTTTGGGAGTTATTGCTGGACGTTTAGCATGTTTTGAACTGCAGTCTGCTAGGGCCGAGAAAAGCACCGTAGGAGGTTCCAGGCATGTTCCCTCTTTCCAGGCAAAGGAAAAGGCTGAGAGCCAAAGCGACAGGGTCTGCTCGTGTGTCCTGTTAGGAGGTTTCAGACAAGCTATGCCTTTCAGGCCTAGCTTCTTTACTTTGGGAGTTATTGCTGGACGTTTAGCATGTTTTGAACTGCAGTCTGCTAGGGCCGAGAAAAGCACCGTAGGAGGTTCCAGGCATGTTCCCTCTTTCCAGGCAAAGGAAAAGGCTGAGAGCCAAAGCGACAGGGTCTGCTCGTGTGTCCTGTTAGGAGGTTTCAGACAAGCTATGCCTTTCAGGCCTAGCTTCTTTACTTTGGGAGTTATTGCTGGACGTTTAGCATGTTTTGAACTGCAGTCTGCTAGGGCCGAGAAAAGCACCGTAGGAGGTTCCAGGCATGTTCCCTCTTTCCAGGCAAAGGAAAAGGCTGAGAGCCAAAGCGACAGGGTCTGCTCGTGTGTCCTGTTAGGAGGTTTCAGACAAGCTATGCCTTTCAGGCCTAGCTTCTTTACTTTGGGAGTTATTGCTGGACGTTTAGCATGTTTTGAACTGCAGTCTGCTAGGGCCGAGAAAAGCACCGTAGGAGGTTCCAGGCATGTTCCCTCTTTCCAGGCAAAGGAAAAGGCTGAGAGCCAAAGCGACAGGGTCTGCTCGTGTGTCCTGTTAGGAGGTTTCAGACAAGCTATGCCTTTCAGGCCTAGCTTCTTTACTTTGGGAGTTATTGCTGGACGTTTAGCATGTTTTGAACTGCAGTCTGCTAGGGCCGAGAAAAGCACCGTAGGAGGTTCCAGGCATGTTCCCTCTTTCCAGGCAAAGGAAAAGGCTGAGAGCCAAAGCGACAGGGTCTGCTCGTGTGTCCTGTTAGGAGGTTTCAGACAAGCTATGCCTTTCAGGCCTCGCTTCTTTACTTTGGGAGTTATTGCTGGACGTTTAGCATGTTTTGAACTGCAGTCTGCTAGGGCCGAGAAAAGCACCGTAGGAGGTTCCAGGCATGTTCCCTCTTTCCAGGCAAAGGAAAAGGCTGAGAGCCAAAGCGACAGGGTCTGCTCGTGTGTCCTGTTAGGAGGTTTCAGACAAGCTATGCCTTTCAGGCCTAGCTTCTTTACTTTGGGAGTTATTGCTGGACGTTTAGCATGTTTTGAACTGCAGTCTGCTAGGGCCGAGAAAAGCACCGTAGGAGGTTCCAGGCATGTTCCCTCTTTCCAGGCAAAGGAAAAGGCTGAGAGCCAAAGTGACAGGGTCTGCTCGTGTGTCCTGTTAGGAGGTTTCAGACAAGCTATGCCTTTCAGGCCTCGCTTCTTTACTTTGGGAGTTATTGCTGGACGTTTAGCATGTTTTGAACTGCAGTCTGCTAGGGCCGAGAAAAGCACCGTAGGAGGTTCCAGGCATGTTCCCTCTTTCCAGGCAAAGGAAAAGGCTGAGAGCCAAAGCGACAGGGTCTGCTCGTGTGTCCTGTTAGGAGGTTTCAGACAAGCTATGCCTTTCAGGCCTAGCTTCTTTACTTTGGGAGTTATTGCTGGACGTTTAGCATGTTTTGAACTGCAGTCTGCTAGGGCCGAGAAAAGCACCGTAGGAGGTTCCAGGCATGTTCCCTCTTTCCAGGCAAAGGAAAAGGCTGAGAGCCAAAGCGACAGGGTCTGCTCGTGTGTCCTGTTAGGAGGTTTCAGACAAGCTATGCCTTTCAGGCCTAGCTTCTTTACTTTGGGAGTTATTGCTGGACGTTTAGCATGTTTTGAACTGCAGTCTGCTAGGGCCGAGAAAAGCACCGTAGGAGGTTCCAGGCATGTTCCCTCTTTCCAGGCAAAGGAAAAGGCTGAGAGCCAAAGTGACAGGGTCTGCTCGTGTGTCCTGTTAGGAGGTTTCAGACAAGCTATGCCTTTCAGGCCTCGCTTCTTTACTTTGGGAGTTATTGCTGGACGTTTAGCATGTTTTGAACTGCAGTCTGCTAGGGCCGAGAAAAGCACCGTAGGAGGTTCCAGGCATGTTCCCTCTTTCCAGGCAAAGGAAAAGGCTGAGAGCCAAAGCGACAGGGTCTGCTCGTGTGTCCTGTTAGGAGGTTTCAGACAAGCTATGCCTTTCAGGCCTAGCTTCTTTACTTTGGGAGTTATTGCTGGACGTTTAGCATGTTTTGAACTGCAGTCTGCTAGGGCCGAGAAAAGCACCGTAGGAGGTTCCAGGCATGTTCCCTCTTTCCAGGCAAAGGAAAAGGCTGAGAGCCAAAGTGACAGGGTCTGCTCGTGTGTCCTGTTAGGAGGTTTCAGACAAGCTATGCCTTTCAGGCCTCGCTTCTTTACTTTGGGAGTTATTGCTGGACGTTTAGCATGTTTTGAACTGCAGTCTGCTAGGGCCGAGAAAAGCACCGTAGGAGGTTCCAGGCATGTTCCCTCTTTCCAGGCAAAGGAAAAGGCTGAGAGCCAAAGTGACAGGGTCTGCTCGTGTGTCCTGTTAGGAGGTTTCAGACAAGCTATGCCTTTCAGGCCTCGCTTCTTTACTTTGGGAGTTATTGCTGGACGTTTAGCATGTTTTGAACTGCAGTCTGCTAGGGCCGAGAAAAGCACCGTAGGAGGTTCCAGGCATGTTCCCTCTTTCCAGGCAAAGGAAAAGGCTGAGAGCCAAAGCGACAGGGTCTGCTCGTGTGTCCTGTTAGGAGGTTTCAGACAAGCTATGCCTTTCAGGCCTAGCTTCTTTACTTTGGGAGTTATTGCTGGACGTTTAGCATGTTTTGAACTGCAGTCTGCTAGGGCCGAGAAAAGCACCGTAGGAGGTTCCAGGCATGTTCCCTCTTTCCAGGCAAAGGAAAAGGCTGAGAGCCAAAGCGACAGGGTCTGCTCGTGTGTCCTGTTAGGAGGTTTCAGACAAGCTATGCCTTTCAGGCCTAGCTTCTTTACTTTGGGAGTTATTGCTGGACGTTTAGCATGTTTTGAACTGCAGTCTGCTAGGGCCGAGAAAAGCACCGTAGGAGGTTCCAGGCATGTTCCCTCTTTCCAGGCAAAGGAAAAGGCTGAGAGCCAAAGTGACAGGGTCTGCTCGTGTGTCCTGTTAGGAGGTTTCAGACAAGCTATGCCTTTCAGGCCTCGCTTCTTTACTTTGGGAGTTATTGCTGGACGTTTAGCATGTTTTGAACTGCAGTCTGCTAGGGCCGAGAAAAGCACCGTAGGAGGTTCCAGGCATGTTCCCTCTTTCCAGGCAAAGGAAAAGGCTGAGAGCCAAAGTGACAGGGTCTGCTCGTGTGTCCTGTTAGGAGGTTTCAGACAAGCTATGCCTTTCAGGCCTCGCTTCTTTACTTTGGGAGTTATTGCTGGACGTTTAGCATGTTTTGAACTGCAGTCTGCTAGGGCCGAGAAAAGCACCGTAGGAGGTTCCAGGCATGTTCCCTCTTTCCAGGCAAAGGAAAAGGCTGAGAGCCAAAGTGACAGGGTCTGCTCGTGTGTCCTGTTAGGAGGTTTCAGACAAGCTATGCCTTTCAGGCCTAGCTTCTTTACTTTGGGAGTTATTGCTGGACGTTTAGCATGTTTTGAACTGCAGTCTGCTAGGGCCGAGAAAAGCACCGTAGGAGGTTCCAGGCATGTTCCCTCTTTCCAGGCAAAGGAAAAGGCTGAGAGCCAAAGTGACAGGGTCTGCTCGTGTGTCCTCGTAGGAGGTTTCAGACAAGCTATGCCTTTCAGGCCTAGCTTCTTTACTTTGGGAGTTATTGCTGGACGTTTAGCATGTTTTGAACTGCAGTCTGCTAGGGCCGAGAAAAGCACCGTAGGAGGTTCCAGGCATGTTCCCTCTTTCCAGGCAAAGGAAAAGGCTGAGAGCCAAAGTGACAGGGTCTGCTCGTGTGTCCTGTTAGGAGGTTTCAGACAAGCTATGCCTTTCAGGCCTAGCTTCTTTACTTTGGGAGTTATTGCTGGACGTTTAGCATGTTTTGAACTGCAGTCTGCTAGGGCCGAGAAAAGCACCGTAGGAGGTTCCAGGCATGTTCCCTCTTTCCAGGCAAAGGAAAAGGCTGAGAGCCAAAGCGACAGGGTCTGCTCGTGTGTCCTGTTAGGAGGTTTCAGACAAGCTATGCCTTTCAGGCCTCGCTTCTTTACTTTGGGAGTTATTGCTGGACGTTTAGCATGTTTTGAACTGCAGTCTGCTAGGGCCGAGAAAAGCACCGTAGGAGGTTCCAGGCATGTTCCCTCTTTCCAGGCAAAGGAAAAGGCTGAGAGCCAAAGTGACAGGGTCTGCTCGTGTGTCCTGTTAGGAGGTTTCAGACAAGCTATGCCTTTCAGGCCTCGCTTCTTTACTTTGGGAGTTATTGCTGGACGTTTAGCATGTTTTGAACTGCAGTCTGCTAGGGCCGAGAAAAGCACCGTAGGAGGTTCCAGGCATGTTCCCTCTTTCCAGGCAAAGGAAAAGGCTGAGAGCCAAAGTGACAGGGTCTGCTCGTGTGTCCTGTTAGGAGGTTTCAGACAAGCTATGCCTTTCAGGCCTCGCTTCTTTACTTTGGGAGTTATTGCTGGACGTTTAGCATGTTTTGAACTGCAGTCTGCTAGGGCCGAGAAAAGCACCGTAGGAGGTTCCAGGCATGTTCCCTCTTTCCAGGCAAAGGAAAAGGCTGAGAGCCAAAGTGACAGGGTCTGCTCGTGTGTCCTGTTAGGAGGTTTCAGACAAGCTATGCCTTTCAGGCCTCGCTTCTTTACTTTGGGAGTTATTGCTGGAACGTTTAGCATGTTTTGAACTGCAGTCTGCTAGGGCCAAGAAAAGCACCGTAGGAGGTTCCAGGCATGTTCCCTCTTTCCAGGCAAAGGAAAAGGCTGAAATCCAAAAAGTGACAGGGTCTGCTCGTGTGTCCTGTTAGGAGGTTTCAGACAAGCTATGCCTTTCAGGCCTAGCTTCTTTACTTTGGGAGTTATTGCTGGACGTTTAGCATGTTTTGAACTGCAGTCTGCTAGGGCCGAGAAAAGCACCGTAGGAGGTTCCAGGCATGTTCCCTCTTTCCAGGCAAAGGAAAAGGCTGAGAGCCAAAGTGACAGGGTCTGCTCGTGTGTCCTGTTAGGAGGTTTCAGACAAGCTATGCCTTTCAGGCCTCGCTTCTTTACTTTGGGAGTTATTGCTGGACGTTTAGCATGTTTTGAACTGCAGTCTGCTAGGGCCGAGAAAAGCACCGTAGGAGGTTCCAGGCATGTTCCCTCTTTCCAGGCAAAGGAAAAGGCTGAGAGCCAAAGTGACAGGGTCTGCTCGTGTGTCCTGTTAGGAGGTTTCAGACAAGCTATGCCTTTCAGGCCTAGCTTCTTTACTTTGGGAGTTATTGCTGGACGTTTAGCATGTTTTGAACTGCAGTCTGCTAGGGCCGAAAAAAGCACCGTAGGAGGTTCCAGGCATGTTCCCTCTTTCCAGGCAAAGGAAAAGGCTGAGAGCCAAAGTGACAGGGTCTGCTCGTGTGTCCTGTTAGGAGGTTTCAGACAAGCTATGCCTTTCAGGCCTAGCTTCTTTACTTTGGGAGTTATTGCTGGACGTTTAGCATGTTTTGAACTGCAGTCTGCTAGGGCCGAGAAAAGCACCGTAGGAGGTTCCAGGCATGTTCCCTCTTTCCAGGCAAAGGAAAAGGCTGAGAGCCACAGCGACAGGGTCTGCTCGTGTGTCCTGTTAGGAGGTTTCAGACAAGCTATGCCTTTCAGGCCTAGCTTCTTTACTTTGGGAGTTATTGCTGGACGTTTAGCATGTTTTGAACTGCAGTCTGCTAGGGCCGAGAAAAGCACCGTAGGAGGTTCCAGGCATGTTCCCTCTTTCCAGGCAAAGGAAAAGGCTGAGAGCCAAAGTGACAGGGTCTGCTCGTGTGTCCTGTTAGGAGGTTTCAGACAAGCTATGCCTTTCAGGCCTAGCTTCTTTACTTTGGGAGTTATTGCTGGACGTTTAGCATGTTTTGAACTGCAGTCTGCTAGGGCCGAGAAAAGCACCGTAGGAGGTTCCAGGCATGTTCCCTCTTTCCAGGCAAAGGAAAAGGCTGAGAGCCAAAGCGACAGGGTCTGCTCGTGTGTCCTGTTAGGAGGTTTCAGACAAGCTATGCCTTTCAGGCCTCGCTTCTTTACTTTGGGAGTTATTGCTGGACGTTTAGCATGTTTTGAACTGCAGTCTGCTAGGGCCGAGAAAAGCACCGTAGGAGGTTCCAGGCATGTTCCCTCTTTCCAGGCAAAGGAAAAGGCTGAGAGCCAAAGTGACAGGGTCTGCTCGTGTGTCCTGTTAGGAGGTTTCAGACAAGCTATGCCTTTCAGGCCTCGCTTCTTTACTTTGGGAGTTATTGCTGGACGTTTAGCATGTTTTGAACTGCAGTCTGCTAGGGCCGAGAAAAGCACCGTAGGAGGTTCCAGGCATGTTCCCTCTTTCCAGGCAAAGGAAAAGGCTGAGAGCCAAAGTGACAGGGTCTGCTCGTGTGTCCTGTTAGGAGGTTTCAGACAAGCTATGCCTTTCAGGCCTCGCTTCTTTACTTTGGGAGTTATTGCTGGACGTTTAGCATGTTTTGAACTGCAGTCTGCTAGGGCCGAGAAAAGCACCGTAGGAGGTTCCAGGCATGTTCCCTCTTTCCAGGCAAAGGAAAAGGCTGAGAGCCAAAGTGACAGGGTCTGCTCGTGTGTCCTGTTAGGAGGTTTCAGACAAGCTATGCCTTTCAGGCCTCGCTTCTTTACTTTGGGAGTTATTGCTGATCGTTTAGCATGTTTTGAACTGCAGTCTGCTAGGGCCAAGAAAAGCACCGTAGGAGGTTCCAGGCATGTTCCCTCTTTCCAGGCAAAGGAAAAGGCTGAAATCCAAAAAGTGACAGGGTCTGCTCGTGTGTCCTGTTAGGAGGTTTCAGACAAGCTATGCCTTTCAGGCCTAGCTTCTTTACTTTGGGAGTTATTGCTGGACGTTTAGCATGTTTTGAACTGCAGTCTGCTAGGGCCGAGAAAAGCACCGTAGGAGGTTCCAGGCATGTTCCCTCTTTCCAGGCAAAGGAAAAGGCTGAGAGCCAAAGTGACAGGGTCTGCTCGTGTGTCCTGTTAGGAGGTTTCAGACAAGCTATGCCTTTCAGGCCTCGCTTCTTTACTTTGGGAGTTATTGCTGGACGTTTAGCATGTTTTGAACTGCAGTCTGCTAGGGCCGAGAAAAGCACCGTAGGAGGTTCCAGGCATGTTCCCTCTTTCCAGGCAAAGGAAAAGGCTGAGAGCCAAAGTGACAGGGTCTGCTCGTGTGTCCTGTTAGGAGGTTTCAGACAAGCTATGCCTTTCAGGCCTAGCTTCTTTACTTTGGGAGTTATTGCTGGACGTTTAGCATGTTTTGAACTGCAGTCTGCTAGGGCCGAAAAAAGCACCGTAGGAGGTTCCAGGCATGTTCCCTCTTTCCAGGCAAAGGAAAAGGCTGAGAGCCAAAGTGACAGGGTCTGCTCGTGTGTCCTGTTAGGAGGTTTCAGACAGGCTATGCCTTTCAGGCCTAGCTTCTTTACTTTGGGAGTTATTGCTGGACGTTTAGCATGTTTTGAACTGCAGTCTGCTAGGGCCGAGAAAAGCACCGTAGGAGGTTCCAGGCATGTTCCCTCTTTCCAGGCAAAGGAAAAGGCTGAGAGCCACAGCGACAGGGTCTGCTCGTGTGTCCTGTTAGGAGGTTTCAGACAAGCTATGCCTTTCAGGCCTAGCTTCTTTACTTTGGGAGTTATTGCTGGACGTTTAGCATGTTTTGAACTGCAGTCTGCTAGGGCCGAGAAAAGCACCGTAGGAGGTTCCAGGCATGTTCCCTCTTTCCAGGCAAAGGAAAAGGCTGAGAGCCAAAGCGACAGGGTCTGCTCGTGTGTCCTGTTAGGAGGTTTCAGACAAGCTATGCCTTTCATGCCTAGCTTCTTTACTTTGGGAGTTATTGCTGGACGTTTAGCATGTTTTGAACTGCAGTCTGCTAGGGCCGAGAAAAGCACCGTAGGAGGTTCCAGGCATGTTCCCTCTTTCCAGGCAAAGGAAAAGGCTGAGAGCCAAAGCGACAGGGTCTGCTCGTGTGTCCTGTTAGGAGGTTTCAGACAAGCTATGCCTTTCAGGCCTAGCTTCTTTACTTTGGGAGTTATTGCTGGACGTTTAGCATGTTTTGAACTGCAGTCTGCTAGGGCCGAGAAAAGCACCGTAGGAGGTTCCAGGCATGTTCCCTCTTTCCAGGCAAAGGAAAAGGCTGAGAGCCAAAGCGACAGGGTCTGCTCGTGTGTCCTGTTAGGAGGTTTCAGACAAGCTATGCCTTTCAGGCCTAGCTTCTTTACTTTGGGAGTTATTGCTGGACGTTTAGCATGTTTTGAACTGCAGTCTGCTAGGGCCGAGAAAAGCACCGTAGGAGGTTCCAGGCATGTTCCCTCTTTCCAGGCAAAGGAAAAGGCTGAGAGCCAAAGTGACAGGGTCTGCTCGTGTGTCCTGTTAGGAGGTTTCAGACAAGCTATGCCTTTCAGGCCTAGCTTCTTTACTTTGGGAGTTATTGCTGGACGTTTAGCATGTTTTGAACTGCAGTCTGCTAGGGCCGAGAAAAGCACCGTAGGAGGTTCCAGGCATGTTCCCTCTTTCCAGGCAAAGGAAAAGGCTGAGAGCCAAAGTGACAGGGTCTGCTCGTGTGACCTGTTAGGAGGTTTCAGACAAGCTATGCCTTTCAGGCCTAGCTTCTTTACTTTGGGAGTTATTGCTGGACGTTTAGCATGTTTTGAACTGCAGTCTGCTAGGGCCGAGAAAAGCACCGTAGGAGGTTCCAGGCATGTTCCCTCTTTCCAGGCAAAGGAAAAGGCTGAGAGCCAAAGCGACAGGGTCTGCTCGTGTGACCTGTTAGGAGGTTTCAGACAAGCTATGCCTTTCAGGCCTAGCTTCTTTACTTTGGGAGTTATTGCTGGACGTTTAGCATGATTTGAACTGCAGTCTGCTAGGGCCGAGAAAAGCACCGTAGGAGGTTCCAGGCATGTTCCCTCTTTCCAGGCAAAGGAAAAGGCTGAGAGCCAAAGCGACAGGGTCTGCTCGTGTGTCCTGTTAGGAGGTTTCAGACAAGCCATGCCTTTCAGGCCTAGCTTCTTTACTTTGGGAGTTATTGCTGGACGTTTAGCATGTTTTGAACTGCAGTCTGCTAGGGCCGAGAAAAGCACCGTAGGAGGTTCCAGGCATGTTCCCTCTTTCCAGGCAAAGGAAAAGGCTGAGAGCCAAAGTGACAGGGTCTGCTCGTGTGTCCTGTTAGGAGGTTTCAGACAAGCTATGCCTTTCAGGCCTAGCTTCTTTACTTTGGGAGTTATTGCTGGACGTTTAGCATGTTTTGAACTGCAGTCTGCTAGGGCCGAGAAAAGCACCGTAGGAGGTTCCAGGCATGTTCCCTCTTTCCAGGCAAAGGAAAAGGCTGAGAGCCAAAGCGACAGGGTCTGCTCGTGTGTCCTGTTAGGAGGTTTCAGACAAGCTATGCCTTTCAGGCCTAGCTTCTTTACTTTGGGAGTTATTGCTGGACGTTTAGCATGTTTTGAACTGCAGTCTGCTAGGGCCGAGAAAAGCACCGTAGGAGGTTCCAGGCATGTTCCCTCTTTCCAGGCAAAGGAAAAGGCTGAGAGCCAAAGTGACAGGGTCTGCTCGTGTGTCCTGTTAGGAGGTTTCAGACAAGCTATGCCTTTCAGGCCTAGCTTCTTTACTTTGGGAGTTATTGCTGGACGTTTAGCATGTTTTGAACTGCAGTCTGCTAGGGCCGAGAAAAGCACCGTAGGAGGTTCCAGGCATGTTCCCTCTTTCCAGGCAAAGGAAAAGGCTGAGAGCCAAAGTGACAGGGTCTGCTCGTGTGTCCTGTTAGGAGGTTTCAGACAAGCTATGCCTTTCAGGCCTCGCTTCTTTACTTTGGGAGTTATTGCTGGACGTTTAGCATGTTTTGAACTGCAGTCTGCTAGGGCCGAGAAAAGCAACGTAGGAGGTTCCAGGCATGTTCCCTCTTTCCAGGCAAAGGAAAAGGCTGAGAGCCAAAGCGACAGGGTCTGCTCGTGTGTCCTGTTAGGAGGTTTCAGACAAGCTATGCCTTTAGGGCCTCGCTTCTTTACTTTGGGAGTTATTGCTGGACGTTTAGCATGTTTTGAACTGCAGTCTGCTAGGGCCGAGAAAAGCACCGTAGGAGGTTCCAGGCATGTTCCCTCTTTCCAGGCAAAGGAAAAGGCTGAGAGCCAAAGTGACAGGGTCTGCTCGTGTGTCCTGTTAGGAGGTTTCAGACAAGCTATGCCTTTCAGGCCTAGCTTCTTTACTTTGGGAGTTATTGCTGGACGTTTAGCATGTTTTGAACTGCAGTCTGCTAGGGCCGAGAAAAGCACCGTAGGAGGTTCCAGGCATGTTCCCTCTTTCCAGGCAAAGGAAAAGGCTGAGAGCCAAAGTGACAGGGTCTGCTCGTGTGTCCTCGTAGGAGGTTTCAGACAAGCTATGCCTTTCAGGCCTAGCTTCTTTACTTTGGGAGTTATTGCTGGACGTTTAGCATGTTTTGAACTGCAGTCTGCTAGGGCCGAGAAAAGCACCGTAGGAGGTTCCAGGCATGTTCCCTCTTTCCAGGCAAAGGAAAAGGCTGAGAGCCAAAGTGACAGGGTCTGCTCGTGTGTCCTGTTAGGAGGTTTCAGACAAGCTATGCCTTTCAGGCCTCGCTTCTTTACTTTGGGAGTTATTGCTGGACGTTTAGCATGTTTTGAACTGCAGTCTGCTAGGGCCGAGAAAAGCACCGTAGGAGGTTCCAGGCATGTTCCCTCTTTCCAGGCAAAGGAAAAGGCTGAGAGCCAAAGCGACAGGGTCTGCTCGTGTGTCCTGTTAGGAGGTTTCAGACAAGCTATGCCTTTCAGGCCTAGCTTCTTTACTTTGGGAGTTATTGCTGGACGTTTAGCATGTTTTGAACTGCAGTCTGCTAGGGCCGAGAAAAGCACCGTAGGAGGTTCCAGGCATGTTCCCTCTTTCCAGGCAAAGGAAAAGGCTGAGAGCCAAAGCGACAGGGTCTGCTCGTGTGTCCTGTTAGGAGGTTTCAGACAAGCTATGCCTTTCAGGCCTAGCTTCTTTACTTTGGGAGTTATTGCTGGACGTTTAGCATGTTTTGAACTGCAGTCTGCTAGGGCCGAGAAAAGCACCGTAGGAGGTTCCAGGCATGTTCCCTCTTTCCAGGCAAAGGAAAAGGCTGAGAGCCAAAGCGACAGGGTCTGCTCGTGTGTCCTGTTAGGAGGTTTCAGACAAGCTATGCCTTTCAGACCTAGCTTCTTTACTTTGGGAGTTATTGCTGGACGTTTAGCATGTTTTGAACTGCAGTCTGCTAGGGCCGAGAAAAGCACCGTAGGAGTTTCCAGGCATGTTCCCTCTTTCCAGGCAAAGGAAAAGGCTGAGAGCCAAAGCGACAGGGTCTGCTCGTGTGTCCTGTTAGGAGGTTTCAGACAAGCTATGCCTTTCAGGCCTCGCTTCTTTACTTTGGGAGTTATTGCTGGACGTTTAGCATGTTTTGAACTGCAGTCTGCTAGGGCCGAGAAAAGCACCGTAGGAGGTTCCAGGCATGTTCCCTCTTTCCAGGCAAAGGAAAAGGCTGAGAGCCAAAGTGACAGGGTCTGCTCGTGTGTCCTGTTAGGAGGTTTCAGACAAGCTATGCCTTTCAGGCCTAGCTTCTTTACTTTGGGAGTTATTGCTGGACGTTTAGCATGTTTTGAACTGCAGTCTGCTAGGGCCGAGAAAAGCACCGTAGGAGGATCCAGGCATGTTCCCTCTTTCCAGGCAAAGGAAAAGGCTGAGAGCCAAAGCGACAGGGTCTGCTCGTGTGTCCTGTTAGGAGGTTTCAGACAAGCTATGCCTTTCAGGCCTAGCTTCTTTACTTTGGGAGTTATTGCTGGACGTTTAGCATGTTTTGAACTGCAGTCTGCTAGGGCCGAGAAAAGCACCGTAGGAGGTTCTAGGCATGTTCCCTCTTTCCAGGCAAAGGAAAAGGCTGAGAGCCAAAGTGACAGGGTCTGCTCGTGTGTCCTGTTAGGAGGTTTCAGACAAGCTATGCCTTTCAGGCCTAGCTTCTTTACTTTGGGAGTTATTGCTGGACGTTTAGCATGTTTTGAACTGCAGTCTGCTAGGGCCGAGAAAAGCACCGTAGGAGGTTCCAGGCATGTTCCCTCTTTCCAGGCAAAGGAAAAGGCTGAGAGCCAAAGTGACAGGGTCTGCTCGTGTGTCCTGTTAGGAGGTTTCAGACAAGCTATGCCTTTCAGGCCTCGCTTCTTTACTTTGGGAGTTATTGCTGGACGTTTAGCATGTTTTGAACTGCAGTCTGCTAGGGCCGAGAAAAGCACCGTAGGAGGTTCCAGGCATGTTCCCTCTTTCCAGGCAAAGGAAAAGGCTGAGAGCCAAAGCGACAGGGTCTGCTCGTGTGTCCTGTTAGGAGGTTTCAGACAAGCTATGCCTTTCAGGCCTAGCTTCTTTACTTTGGGAGTTATTGCTGGACGTTTAGCATGTTTTGAACTGCAGTCTGCTAGGGCCGAGAAAAGCACCGTAGGAGGTTCCAGGCATGTTCCCTCTTTCCAGGCAAAGGAAAAGGCTGAGAGCCAAAGTGACAGGGTCTGCTCGTGTGTCCTGTTAGGAGGTTTCAGACAAGCTATGCCTTTCAGGCCTCGCTTCTTTACTTTGGGAGTTATTGCTGGACGTTTAGCATGTTTTGAACTGCAGTCTGCTAGGGCCGAGAAAAGCACCGTAGGAGGTTCCAGGCATGTTCCCTCTTTCCAGGCAAAGGAAAAGGCTGAGAGCCAAAGTGACAGGGTCTGCTCGTGTGTCCTGTTAGGAGGTTTCAGACAAGCTATGCCTTTCAGGCCTAGCTTCTTTACTTTGGGAGTTATTGCTGGACGTTTAGCATGTTTTGAACTGCAGTCTGCTAGGGCCGAGAAAAGCACCGTAGGAGGTTCCAGGCATGTTCCCTCTTTCCAGGCAAAGGAAAAGGCTGAGAGCCAAAGCGACAGGGTCTGCTCGTGTGTCCTGTTAGGAGGTTTCAGACAAGCTATGCCTTTCAGGCCTCGCTTCTTTACTTTGGGAGTTATTGCTGGACGTTTAGCATGTTTTGAACTGCAGTCTGCTAGGGCCGAGAAAAGCACCGTAGGAGGTTCCAGGCATGTTCCCTCTTTCCAGGCAAAGGAAAAGGCTGAGAGCCAAAGTGACAGGGTCTGCTCGTGTGTCCTGTTAGGAGGTTTCAGACAAGCTATGCCTTTCAGGCCTCGCTTCTTTACTTTGGGAGTTATTGCTGGACGTTTAGCATGTTTTGAACTGCAGTCTGCTAGGGCCGAGAAAAGCACCGTAGGAGGTTCCAGGCATGTTCCCTCTTTCCAGGCAAAGGAAAAGGCTGAGAGCCAAAGCGACAGGGTCTGCTCGTGTGTCCTGTTAGGAGGTTTCAGACAAGCTATGCCTTTCAGGCCTAGCTTCTTTACTTTGGGAGTTATTGCTGGACGTTTAGCATGTTTTGAACTGCAGTCTGCTAGGGCCGAGAAAAGCACCGTAGGAGGTTCCAGGCATGTTCCCTCTTTCCAGGCAAAGGAAAAGGCTGAGAGCCAAAGCGACAGGGTCTGCTCGTGTGTCCTGTTAGGAGGTTTCAGACAAGCTATGCCTTTCAGGCCTCGCTTCTTTACTTTGGGAGTTATTGCTGGACGTTTAGCATGTTTTGAACTGCAGTCTGCTAGGGCCGAGAAAAGCACCGTAGGAGGTTCCAGGCATGTTCCCTCTTTCCAGGCAAAGGAAAAGGCTGAGAGCCAAAGTGACAGGGTCTGCTCGTGTGTCCTGTTAGGAGGTTTCAGACAAGCTATGCCTTTCAGGCCTCGCTTCTTTACTTTGGGAGTTATTGCTGGACGTTTAGCATGTTTTGAACTGCAGTCTGCTAGGGCCGAGAAAAGCACCGTAGGAGGTTCCAGGCATGTTCCCTCTTTCCAGGCAAAGGAAAAGGCTGAGAGCCAAAGCGACAGGGTCTGCTCGTGTGTCCTGTTAGGAGGTTTCAGACAAGCTATGCCTTTCAGGCCTAGCTTCTTTACTTTGGGAGTTATTGCTGGACGTTTAGCATGTTTTGAACTGCAGTCTGCTAGGGCCGAGAAAAGCACCGTAGGAGGTTCCAGGCATGTTCCCTCTTTCCAGGCAAAGGAAAAGGCTGAGAGCCAAAGCGACAGGGTCTGCTCGTGTGTCCTGTTAGGAGGTTTCAGACAAGCTATGCCTTTCAGGCCTCGCTTCTTTACTTTGGGAGTTATTGCTGGACGTTTAGCATGTTTTGAACTGCAGTCTGCTAGGGCCGAGAAAAGCACCGTAGGAGGTTCCAGGCATGTTCCCTCTTTCCAGGCAAAGGAAAAGGCTGAGAGCCAAAGTGACAGGGTCTGCTCGTGTGTCCTGTTAGGAGGTTTCAGACAAGCTATGCCTTTCAGGCCTCGCTTCTTTACTTTGGGAGTTATTGCTGGACGTTTAGCATGTTTTGAACTGCAGTCTGCTAGGGCCGAAAAAAGCACCGTAGGAGGTTCCAGGCATGTTCCCTCTTTCCAGGCAAAGGAAAAGGCTGAGAGCCAAAGCGACAGGGTCTGCTCGTGTGTCCTGTTAGGAGGTTTCAGACAAGCTATGCCTTTCAGGCCTAGCTTCTTTACTTTGGGAGTTATTGCTGGACGTTTAGCATGTTTTGAACTGCAGTCTGCTAGGGCCGAGAAAAGCACCGTAGGAGGTTCAAGGCATGTTCCCTCTTTCCAGGCAAAGGAAAAGGCTGAGAGCCAAAGCGACAGGGTCTGCTCGTGTGTCCTGTTAGGAGGTTTCAGACAAGCCATGCCTTTCAGGCCTAGCTTCTTTACTTTGGGAGTTATTGCTGGACGTTTAGCATGTTTTGAACTGCAGTCTGCTAGGGCCGAGAAAAGCACCGTAGGAGGTTCCAGGCATGTTCCCTCTTTCCAGGCAAAGGAAAAGGCTGAGAGCCAAAGTGACAGGGTCTGCTCGTGTGTCCTGTTAGGAGGTTTCAGACAAGCTATGCCTTTCAGGCCTAGCTTCTTTACTTTGGGAGTTATTGCTGGACGTTTAGCATGTTTTGAACTGCAGTCTGCTAGGGCCGAGAAAAGCACCGTAGGAGGTTCCAGGCATGTTCCCTCTTTCCAGGCAAAGGAAAAGGCTGAGAGCCAAAGCGACAGGGTCTGCTCGTGTGTCCTGTTAGGAGGTTTCAGACAAGCTATGCCTTTCAGGCCTAGCTTCTTTACTTTGGGAGTTATTGCTGGACGTTTAGCATGTTTTGAACTGCAGTCTGCTAGGGCCGAGAAAAGCACCGTAGGAGGTTCCAGGCATGTTCCCTCTTTCCAGGCAAAGGAAAAGGCTGAGAGCCAAAGCGACAGGGTCTGCTCGTGTGTCCTGTTAGGAGGTTTCAGACAAGCTATGCCTTTCAGGCCTAGCTTCTTTACTTTGGGAGTTATTGCTGGACGTTTAGCATGTTTTGAACTGCAGTCTGCTAGGGCCGAGAAAAGCACCGTAGGAGGTTCCAGGCATGTTCCCTCTTTCCAGGCAAAGGAAAAGGCTGAGAGCCAAAGTGACAGGGTCTGCTCGTGTGTCCTGTTAGGAGGTTTCAGACAAGCTATGCCTTTCAGGCCTCGCTTCTTTACTTTGGGAGTTATTGCTGGACGTTTAGCATGTTTTGAACTGCAGTCTGCTAGGGCCGAGAAAAGCAACGTAGGAGGTTCCAGGCATGTTCCCTCTTTCCAGGCAAAGGAAAAGGCTGAGAGCCAAAGTGACAGGGTCTGCTCGTGTGTCCTGTTAGGAGGTTTCAGACAAGCTATGCCTTTCAGGCCTCGCTTCTTTACTTTGGGAGTTATTGCTGGACGTTTAGCATGTTTTGAACTGCAGTCTGCTAGGGCCGAGAAAAGCACCGTAGGAGGTTCCAGGCATGTTCCCTCTTTCCAGGCAAAGGAAAAGGCTGAGAGCCAAAGTGACAGGGTCTGCTCGTGTGTCCTGTTAGGAGGTTTCAGACAAGCTATGCCTTTCAGGCCTAGCTTCTTTACTTTGGGAGTTATTGCTGGACGTTTAGCATGTTTTGAACTGCAGTCTGCTAGGGCCGAGAAAAGCACCGTAGGAGGTTCCAGGCATGTTCCCTCTTTCCAGGCAAAGGAAAAGGCTGAGAGCCAAAGTGACAGGGTCTGCTCGTGTGTCCTGTTAGGAGGTTTCAGACAAGCTATGCCTTTCAGGCCTAGCTTCTTTACTTTGGGAGTTATTGCTGGACGTTTAGCATGTTTTGAACTGCAGTCTGCTAGGGCCGAGAAAAGCACCGTAGGAGGTTCCAAGCATGTTCCCTCTTTCCAGGCAAAGGAAAAGGCTGAGAGCCAAAGCGACAGGGTCTGCTCGTGTGTCCTGTTAGGAGGTTTCAGACAAGCTATGCCTTTCAGGCCTCGCTTCTTTACTTTGGGAGTTATTGCTGGACGTTTAGCATGTTTTGAACTGCAGTCTGCTAGGGCCGAGAAAAGCACCGTAGGAGGTTCCAGGCATGTTCCCTCTTTCCAGGCAAAGGAAAAGGCTGAGAGCCAAAGTGACAGGGTCTGCTCGTGTGTCCTGTTAGGAGGTTTCAGACAAGCTATGCCTTTCAGGCCTAGCTTCTTTACTTTGGGAGTTATTGCTGGACGTTTAGCATGTTTTGAACTGCAGTCTGCTAGGGCCGAGAAAAGCACCGTAGGAGGTTCCAGGCATGTTCCCTCTTTCCAGGCAAAGGAAAAGGCTGAGAGCCAAAGTGACAGGGTCTGCTCGTGTGTCCTGTTAGGAGGTTTCAGACAAGCTATGCCTTTCAGGCCTAGCTTCTTTACTTTGGGAGTTATTGCTGGACGTTTAGCATGTTTTGAACTGCAGTCTGCTAGGGCCGAAAAAAGCACCGTAGGAGGTTCCAGGCATGTTCCCTCTTTCCAGGCAAAGGAAAAGGCTGAGAGCCAAAGCGACAGGGTCTGCTCGTGTGTCCTGTTAGGAGGTTTCAGACAAGCTATGCCTTTCAGGCCTAGCTTCTTTACTTTGGGAGTTATTGCTGGACGTTTAGCATGTTTTGAACTGCAGTCTGCTAGGGCCGAGAAAAGCACCGTAGGAGGTTCCAGGCATGTTCCCTCTTTCCAGGCAAAGGAAAAGGCTGAGAGCCAAAGTGACAGGGTCTGCTCGTGTGTCCTGTTAGGAGGTTTCAGACAGGCTATGCCTTTCAGGCCTAGCTTCTTTACTTTGGGAGTTATTGCTGGACGTTTAGCATGTTTTGAACTGCAGTCTGCTAGGGCCGAGAAAAGCACCGTAGGAGGTTCCAGGCATGTTCCCTCTTTCCAGGCAAAGGAAAAGGCTGAGAGCCACAGCGACAGGGTCTGCTCGTGTGTCCTGTTAGGAGGTTTCAGAGAAGCTATGCCTTTCAGGCCTCGCTTCTTTACTTTGGGAGTTATTGCTGGACGTTTAGCATGTTTTGAACTGCAGTCTGCTAGGGCCGAGAAAAGCACCGTAGGAGGTTCCAGGCATGTTCCCTCTTTCCAGGCAAAGGAAAAGGCTGAGAGCCAAAGCGACAGGGTCTGCTCGTGTGTCCTGTTAGGAGGTTTCAGACAAGCTATGCCTTTCATGCCTAGCTTCTTTACTTTGGGAGTTATTGCTGGACGTTTAGCATGTTTTGAACTGCAGTCTGCTAGGGCCGAGAAAAGCACCGTAGGAGGTTCCAGGCATGTTCCCTCTTTCCAGGCAAAGGAAAAGGCTGAGAGCCAAAGCGACAGGGTCTGCTCGTGTGTCCTGTTAGGAGGTTTCAGACAAGCTATGCCTTTCAGGCCTAGCTTCTTTACTTTGGGAGTTATTGCTGGACGTTTAGCATGTTTTGAACTGCAGTCTGCTAGGGCCGAGAAAAGCACCGTAGGAGGTTCCAGGCATGTTCCCTCTTTCCAGGCAAAGGAAAAGGCTGAGAGCCAAAGTGACAGGGTCTGCTCGTGTGTCCTGTTAGGAGGTTTCAGACAAGCTATGCCTTTCAGGCCTAGCTTCTTTACTTTGGGAGTTATTGCTGGACGTTTAGCATGTTTTGAACTGCAGTCTGCTAGGGCCGAGAAAAGCACCGTAGGAGGTTCCAGGCATGTTCCCTCTTTCCAGGCAAAGGAAAAGGCTGAGAGCCAAAGTGACAGGGTCTGCTCGTGTGACCTGTTAGGAGGTTTCAGACAAGCTATGCCTTTCAGGCCTAGCTTCTTTACTTTGGGAGTTATTGCTGGACGTTTAGCATGTTTTGAACTGCAGTCTGCTAGGGCCGAGAAAAGCACCGTAGGAGGTTCCAGGCATGTTCCCTCTTTCCAGGCAAAGGAAAAGGCTGAGAGCCAAAGCGACAGGGTCTGCTCGTGTGACCTGTTAGGAGGTTTCAGACAAGCTATGCCTTTCAGGCCTAGCTTCTTTACTTTGGGAGTTATTGCTGGACGTTTAGCATGTTTTGAACTGCAGTCTGCTAGGGCCGAGAAAAGCACCGTAGGAGGTTCCAGGCATGTTCCCTCTTTCCAGGCAAAGGAAAAGGCTGAGAGCCAAAGCGACAGGGTCTGCTCGTGTGTCCTGTTAGGAGGTTTCAGACAAGCCATGCCTTTCAGGCCTAGCTTCTTTACTTTGGGAGTTATTGCTGGATGTTTAGCATGTTTTGAACTGCAGTCTGCTAGGGCCGAGAAAAGCACCGTAGGAGGTTCCAGGCATGTTCCCTCTTTCCAGGCAAAGGAAAAGGCTGAGAGCCAAAGTGACAGGGTCTGCTCGTGTGTCCTGTTAGGAGGTTTCAGACAAGCTATGCCTTTCAGGCCTAGCTTCTTTACTTTGGGAGTTATTGCTGGACGTTTAGCATGTTTTGAACTGCAGTCTTCTAGGGCCGAGAAAAGCACCGTAGGAGGTTCCAGGCATGTTCCCTCTTTCCAGGCAAAGGAAAAGGCTGAGAGCCAAAGCGACAGGGTCTGCTCGTGTGTCCTGTTAGGAGGTTTCAGACAAGCTATGCCTTTCAGGCCTAGCTTCTTTACTTTGGGAGTTATTGCTGGACGTTTAGCATGTTTTGAACTGCAGTCTGCTAGGGCCGAGAAAAGCACCGTAGGAGGTTCCAGGCATGTTCCCTCTTTCCAGGCAAAGGAAAAGGCTGAGAGCCAAAGCGACAGGGTCTGCTCGTGTGTCCTGTTAGGAGGTTTCAGACAAGCTATGCCTTTCAGGCCTAGCTTCTTTACTTTGGGAGTTATTGCTGGACGTTTAGCATGTTTTGAACTGCAGTCTGCTAGGGCCGAGAAAAGCACCGTAGGAGGTTCCAGGCATGTTCCCTCTTTCCAGGCAAAGGAAAAGGCTGAGAGCCAAAGTGACAGGGTCTGCTCGTGTGTCCTGTTAGGAGGTTTCAGACAAGCTATGCCTTTCAGGCCTCGCTTCTTTACTTTGGGAGTTATTGCTGGACGTTTAGCATGTTTTGAACTGCAGTCTGCTAGGGCCGAGAAAAGCACCGTAGGAGGTTCCAGGCATGTTCCCTCTTTCCAGGCAAAGGAAAAGGCTGAGAGCCAAAGTGACAGGGTCTGCTCGTGTGTCCTGTTAGGAGGTTTCAGACAAGCTATGCCTTTAGGGCCTCGCTTCTTTACTTTGGGAGTTATTGCTGGACGTTTAGCATGTTTTGAACTGCAGTCTGCTAGGGCCGAGAAAAGCACCGTAGGAGGTTCCAGGCATGTTCCCTCTTTCCAGGCAAAGGAAAAGGCTGAGAGCCAAAGTGACAGGGTCTGCTCGTGTGTCCTGTTAGGAGGTTTCAGACAAGCTATGCCTTTCAGGCCTAGCTTCTTTACTTTGGGAGTTATTGCTGGACGTTTAGCATGTTTTGAACTGCAGTCTGCTAGGGCCGAGAAAAGCACCGTAGGAGGTTCCAGGCATGTTCCCTCTTTCCAGGCAAAGGAAAAGGCTGAGAGCCAAAGTGACAGGGTCTGCTCGTGTGTCCTGTTAGGAGGTTTCAGACAAGCTATGCCTTTCAGGCCTAGCTTCTTTACTTTGGGAGTTATTGCTGGACGTTTAGCATGTTTTGAACTGCAGTCTGCTAGGGCCGAGAAAAGCACCGTAGGAGGTTCCAGGCATGTTCCCTCTCTCCAGGCAAAGGAAAAGGCTGAGAGCCAAAGTGACAGGGTCTGCTCGTGTGTCCTGTTAGGAGGTTTCAGACAAGCTATGCCTTTCAGGCCTAGCTTCTTTACTTTGGGAGTTATTGCTGGACGTTTAGCATGTTTTGAACTGCAGTCTGCTAGGGCCGAGAAATGCACCGTAGGAGGTTCCAGGCATGTTCCCTCTTTCCAGGCAAAGGAAAAGGCTGAGAGCCAAAGCGACAGGGTCTGCTCCTGTGTCCTGTTAGGAGGTTTCAGACAAGCTATGCCTTTCAGGCCTAGCTTCTTTACTTTGGGAGTTATTGCTGGACGTTTAGCATGTTTTGAACTGCAGTCTGCTAGGGCCGAGAAATGCACCGTAGGAGGTTCCAGGCATGTTCCCTCTTTCCAGGCAAAGGAAAAGGCTGAGAGCCAAAGCGACAGGGTCTGCTCCTGTGTCCTGTTAGGAGGTTTCAGACAAGCTATGCCTTTCATGCCTAGCTTCTTTACTTTGGGAGTTATTGCTGGACGTTTAGCATGTTTTGAACTGCAGTCTGCTAGGGCCGAGAAAAGCACCGTAGGAGGTTCCAGGCATGTTCCCTCTTTCCAGGCAAAGGAAAAGGCTGAGAGCCAAAGCGACAGGGTCTGCTCGTGTGTCCTGTTAGGAGGTTTCAGACAAGCTATGCCTTTCAGGCCTAGCTTCTTTACTTTGGGAGTTATTGCTGGACGTTTAGCATGTTTTGAACTGCAGTCTGCTAGGGCCGAGAAAAGCACCGTAGGAGGTTCCAGGCATGTTCCCTCTTTCCAGGCAAAGGAAAAGGCTGAGAGCCAAAGCGACAGGGTCTGCTCGTGTGTCCTGTTAGGAGGTTTCAGACAAGCTATGCCTTTCAGGCCTAGCTTCTTTACTTTGGGAGTTATTGCTGGACGTTTAGCATGTTTTGAACTGCAGTCTGCTAGGGCCGAGAAAAGCACCGTAGGAGGTTCCAGGCATGTTCCCTCTTTCCAGGCAAAGGAAAAGGCTGAGAGCCAAAGCGACAGGGTCTGCTCGTGTGTCCTGTTAGGAGGTTTCAGACAAGCTATGCCTTTCAGGCCTCGCTTCTTTACTTTGGGAGTTATTGCTGGACGTTTAGCATGTTTTGAACTGCAGTCTGCTAGGGCCGAGAAAAGCACCGTAGGAGGTTCCAGGCATGTTCCCTCTTTCCAGGCAAAGGAAAAGGCTGAGAGCCAAAGTGACAGGGTCTGCTCGTGTGTCCTGTGAGGAGGTTTCAGACAAGCTATGCCTTTCAGGCCTAGCTTCTTTACTTTGGGAGTTATTGCTGGACGTTTAGCATGTTTTGAACTGCAGTCTGCTAGGGCCGAGAAAAGCACCGTAGGAGGTTCCAGGCATGTTCCCTCTTTCCAGGCAAAGGAAAAGGCTGAGAGCCAAAGCGACAGGGTCTGCTCGTGTGTCCTGTTAGGAGGTTTCAGACAAGCTATGCCTTTCAGGCCTAGCTTCTTTACTTTGGGAGTTATTGCTGGACGTTTAGCATGTTTTGAACTGCAGTCTGCTAGGGCCGAGAAAAGCACCGTAGGAGGTTCCAGGCATGTTCCCTCTTTCCAGGCAAAGGAAAAGGCTGAGAGCCAAAGCGACAGGGTCTGCTCGTGTGTCCTGTTAGGAGGTTTCAGACAAGCTATGCCTTTCAGGCCTAGCTTCTTTACTTTGGGAGTTATTGCTGGACGTTTAGCATGTTTTGAACTGCAGTCTGCTAGGGCCGAGAAAGCACCGTAGGAGGTTCCAGGCATGTTCCCTCTTTCCAGGCAAAGGAAAAGGCTGAGAGCCAAAGTGACAGGGTCTGCTCGTGTGTCCTGTTAGGAGGTTTCAGACAAGCTGTGCCTTTCAGGCCTAGCTTCTTTACTTTGGGAGTTATTGCTGGACGTTTAGCATGTTTTGAACTGCAGTCTGCTAGGGCCGAGAAAAGCACCGTAGGAGGTTCTAGGCATGTTCCCTCTTTCCAGGCAAAGGAAAAGGCTGAGAGCCAAAGTGACAGGGTCTGCTCGTGTGTCCTGTTAGGAGGTTTCAGACAAGCTATGCCTTTCAGGCCTAGCTTCTTTACTTTGGGAGTTATTGCTGGACGTTTAGCATGTTTTGAACTGCAGTCTGCTAGGGCCGAGAAAAGCACCGTAGGAGGTTCCAGGCATGTTCCCTCTTTCCAGGCAAAGGAAAAGGCTGAGAGCCAAAGTGACAGGGTCTGCTCGTGTGTCCTGTTAGGAGGTTTCAGACAAGCTATGCCTTTCAGGCCTCGCTTCTTTACTTTGGGAGTTATTGCTGGACGTTTAGCATGTTTTGAACTGCAGTCTGCTAGGGCCGAGAAAAGCACCGTAGGAGGTTCCAGGCATGTTCCCTCTTTCCAGGCAAAGGAAAAGGCTGAGAGCCAAAGCGACAGGGTCTGCTCGTGTGTCCTGTTAGGAGGTTTCAGACAAGCTATGACTTTCAGGCCTAGCTTCTTTACTTTGGGAGTTATTGCTGGACGTTTAGCATGTTTTGAACTGCAGTCTGCTAGGGCCGAGAAAAGCACCGTAGGAGGTTCCAGGCATGTTCCCTCTTTCCAGGCAAAGGAAAAGGCTGAGAGCCAAAGTGACAGGGTCTGCTCGTGTGTCCTGTTAGGAGGTTTCAGACAAGCTATGCCTTTCAGGCCTCGCTTCTTTACTTTGGGAGTTATTGCTGGACGTTTAGCATGTTTTGAACTGCAGTCTGCTAGGGCCGAGAAAAGCACCGTAGGAGGTTCCAGGCATGTTCCCTCTTTCCAGGCAAAGGAAAAGGCTGAGAGCCAAAGCGACAGGGTCTGCTCGTGTGTCCTGTTAGGAGGTTTCAGACAAGCTATGCCTTTCAGGCCTAGCTTCTTTACTTTGGGAGTTATTGCTGGACGTTTAGCATGTTTTGAACTGCAGTCTGCTAGGGCCGAGAAAAGCACCGTAGGAGGTTCCAGGCATGTTCCCTCTTTCCAGGCAAAGGAAAAGGCTGAGAGCCAAAGCGACAGGGTCTGCTCGTGTGTCCTGTTAGGAGGTTTCAGACAAGCTATGCCTTTCAGGCCTAGCTTCTTTACTTTGGGAGTTATTGCTGGACGTTTAGCATGTTTTGAACTGCAGTCTGCTAGGGCCGAGAAAAGCACCGTAGGAGGTTCCAGGCATGTTCCCTCTTTCCAGGCAAAGGAAAAGGCTGAGAGCCAAAGCGACAGGGTCTGCTCGTGTGTCCTGTTAGGAGGTTTCAGACAAGCTATGCCTTTCAGGCCTAGCTTCTTTACTTTGGGAGTTATTGCTGGACGTTTAGCATGTTTTGAACTGCAGTCTGCTAGGGCCGAGAAAAGCACCGTAGGAGGTTCCAGGCATGTTCCCTCTTTCCAGGCAAAGGAAAAGGCTGAGAGCCAAAGCGACAGGGTCTGCTCGTGTGTCCTGTTAGGAGGTTTCAGACAAGCTATGCCTTTCAGGCCTCGCTTCTTTACTTTGGGAGTTATTGCTGGACGTTTAGCATGTTTTGAACTGCAGTCTGCTAGGGCCGAGAAAAGCACCGTAGGAGGTTCCAGGCATGTTCCTTCTTTCCAGGCAAAGGAAAAGGCTGAGAGCCAAAGTGACAGGGTCTGCTCGTGTGTCCTGTTAGGAGGTTTCAGACAAGCTATGCCTTTCAGGCCTAGCTTCTTTACTTTGGGAGTTATTGCTAGACGTTTAGCATGTTTTGAACTGCAGTCTGCTAGGGCCGAGAAAAGCACCGTAGGAGGTTCCAGGCATGTTCCCTCTTTCCAGGCAAAGGAAAAGGCTGAGAGCCAAAGCGACAGGGTCTGCTCGTGTGTCCTGTTAGGAGGTTTCAGACAAGCTATGCCTTTCAGGCCTAGCTTCTTTACTTTGGGAGTTATTGCTGGACGTTTAGCATGTTTTGAACTGCAGTCTGCTAGGGCCGAGAAAAGCACCGTAGGAGGTTCTAGGCATGTTCCCTCTTTCCAGGCAAAGGAAAAGGCTGAGAGCCAAAGTGACAGGGTCTGCTCGTGTGTCCTGTTAGGAGGTTTCAGACAAGCTATGCCTTTCAGGCCTAGCTTCTTTACTTTGGGAGTTATTGCTGGACGTTTAGCATGTTTTGAACTGCAGTCTGCTAGGGCCGAGAAAAGCACCGTAGGAGGTTCCAGGCATGTTCCCTCTTTCCAGGCAAAGGAAAAGGCTGAGAGCCAAAGTGACAGGGTCTGCTCGTGTGTCCTGTTAGGAGGTTTCAGACAAGCTATGCCTTTCAGGCCTCGCTTCTTTACTTTGGGAGTTATTGCTGGACGTTTAGCATGTTTTGAACTGCAGTCTGCTAGGGCCGAGAAAAGCACCGTAGGAGGTTCCAGGCATGTTCCCTCTTTCCAGGCAAAGGAAAAGGCTGAGAGCCAAAGCGACAGGGTCTGCTCGTGTGTCCTGTTAGGAGGTTTCAGACAAGCTATGCCTTTCAGGCCTAGCTTCTTTACTTTGGGAGTTATTGCTGGACGTTTAGCATGTTTTGAACTGCAGTCTGCTAGGGCCGAGAAAAGCACCGTAGGAGGTTCCAGGCATGTTCCCTCTTTCCAGGCAAAGGAAAAGGCTGAGAGCCAAAGTGACAGGGTCTGCTCGTGTGTCCTGTTAGGAGGTTTCAGACAAGCTATGCCTTTCAGGCCTCGCTTCTTTACTTTGGGAGTTATTGCTGGACGTTTAGCATGTTTTGAACTGCAGTCTGCTAGGGCCGAGAAAAGCACCGTAGGAGGTTCCAGGCATGTTCCCTCTTTCCAGGCAAAGGAAAAGGCTGAGAGCCAAAGCGACAGGGTCTGCTCGTGTGTCCTGTTAGGAGGTTTCAGACAAGCTATGCCTTTCAGGCCTAGCTTCTTTACTTTGGGAGTTATTGCTGGACGTTTAGCATGTTTTGAACTGCAGTCTGCTAGGGCCGAGAAAAGCACCGTAGGAGGTTCCAGGCATGTTCCCTCTTTCCAGGCAAAGGAAAAGGCTGAGAGCCAAAGCGACAGGGTCTGCTCGTGTGTCCTGTTAGGAGGTTTCAGACAAGCTATGCCTTTCAGGCCTCGCTTCTTTACTTTGGGAGTTATTGCTGGACGTTTAGCATGTTTTGAACTGCAGTCTGCTAGGGCCGAGAAAAGCACCGTAGGAGGTTCCAGGCATGTTCCCTCTTTCCAGGCAAAGGAAAAGGCTGAGAGCCAAAGTGACAGGGTCTGCTCGTGTGTCCTGTTAGGAGGTTTCAGACAAGCTATGCCTTTCAGGCCTCGCTTCTTTACTTTGGGAGTTATTGCTGGACGTTTAGCATGTTTTGAACTGCAGTCTGCTAGGGCCGAAAAAAGCACCGTAGGAGGTTCCAGGCATGTTCCCTCTTTCCAGGCAAAGGAAAAGGCTGAGAGCCAAAGCGACAGGGTCTGCTCGTGTGTCCTGTTAGGAGGTTTCAGACAAGCTATGCCTTTCAGGCCTAGCTTCTTTACTTTGGGAGTTATTGCTGGACGTTTAGCATGTTTTGAACTGCAGTCTGCTAGGGCCGAAAAAAGCACCGTAGGAGGTTCCAGGCATGTTCCCTCTTTCCAGGCAAAGGAAAAGGCTGAGAGCCAAAGCGACAGGGTCTGCTCGTGTGTCCTGTTAGGAGGTTTCAGACAAGCTATGCCTTTCAGGCCTAGCTTCTTTACTTTGGGAGTTATTGCTGGACGTTTAGCATGTTTTGAACTGCAGTCTGCTAGGGCCGAGAAAAGCACCGTAGGAGGTTCCAGGCATGTTCCCTCTTTCCAGGCAAAGGAAAAGGCTGAGAGCCAAAGCGACAGGGTCTGCTCGTGTGTCCTGTTAGGAGGTTTCAGACAAGCCATGCCTTTCAGGCCTAGCTTCTTTACTTTGGGAGTTATTGCTGGACGTTTAGCATGTTTTGAACTGCAGTCTGCTAGGGCCGAGAAAAGCACCGTAGGAGGTTCCAGGCATGTTCCCTCTTTCCAGGCAAAGGAAAAGGCTGAGAGCCAAAGTGACAGGGTCTGCTCGTGTGTCCTGTTAGGAGGTTTCAGACAAGCTATGCCTTTCAGGCCTAGCTTCTTTACTTTGGGAGTTATTGCTGGACGTTTAGCATGTTTTGAACTGCAGTCTGCTAGGGCCGAGAAAAGCACCGTAGGAGGTTCCAGGCATGTTCCCTCTTTCCAGGCAAAGGAAAAGGCTGAGAGCCAAAGCGACAGGGTCTGCTCGTGTGTCCTGTTAGGAGGTTTCAGACAAGCTATGCCTTTCAGGCCTAGCTTCTTTACTTTGGGAGTTATTGCTGGACGTTTAGCATGTTTTGAACTGCAGTCTGCTAGGGCCGAGAAAAGCACCGTAGGAGGTTCCAGGCATGTTCCCTCTTTCCAGGCAAAGGAAAAGGCTGAGAGCCAAAGCGACAGGGTCTGCTCGTGTGTCCTGTTAGGAGGTTTCAGACAAGCTATGCCTTTCAGGCCTAGCTTCTTTACTTTGGGAGTTATTGCTGGACGTTTAGCATGTTTTGAACTGCAGTCTGCTAGGGCCGAGAAAAGCACCGTAGGAGGTTCCAGGCATGTTCCCTCTTTCCAGGCAAAGGAAAAGGCTGAGAGCCAAAGTGACAGGGTCTGCTCGTGTGTCCTGTTAGGAGGTTTCAGACAAGCTATGCCTTTCAGGCCTCGCTTCTTTACTTTGGGAGTTATTGCTGGACGTTTAGCATGTTTTGAACTGCAGTCTGCTAGGGCCGAGAAAAGCAACGTAGGAGGTTCCAGGCATGTTCCCTCTTTCCAGGCAAAGGAAAAGGCTGAGAGCCAAAGTGACAGGGTCTGCTCGTGTGTCCTGTTAGGAGGTTTCAGACAAGCTATGCCTTTCAGGCCTCGCTTCTTTACTTTGGGAGTTATTGCTGGACGTTTAGCATGTTTTGAACTGCAGTCTGCTAGGGCCGAGAAAAGCACCGTAGGAGGTTCCAGGCATGTTCCCTCTTTCCAGGCAAAGGAAAAGGCTGAGAGCCAAAGTGACAGGGTCTGCTCGTGTGTCCTGTTAGGAGGTTTCAGACAAGCTATGCCTTTCAGGCCTAGCTTCTTTACTTTGGGAGTTATTGCTGGACGTTTAGCATGTTTTGAACTGCAGTCTGCTAGGGCCGAGAAAAGCACCGTAGGAGGTTCCAGGCATGTTCCCTCTTTCCAGGCAAAGGAAAAGGCTGAGAGCCAAAGTGACAGGGTCTGCTCGTGTGTCCTGTTAGGAGGTTTCAGACAAGCTATGCCTTTCAGGCCTAGCTTCTTTACTTTGGGAGTTATTGCTGGACGTTTAGCATGTTTTGAACTGCAGTCTGCTAGGGCCGAGAAAAGCACCGTAGGAGGTTCCAGGCATGTTCCCTCTCTCCAGGCAAAGGAAAAGGCTGAGAGCCAAAGTGACAGGGTCTGCTCGTGTGTCCTGTTAGGAGGTTTCAGACAAGCTATGCCTTTCAGGCCTAGCTTCTTTACTTTGGGAGTTATTGCTGGACGTTTAGCATGTTTTGAACTGCAGTCTGCTAGGGCCGAGAAATGCACCGTAGGAGGTTCCAGGCATGTTCCCTCTTTCCAGGCAAAGGAAAAGGCTGAGAGCCAAAGCGACAGGGTCTGCTCGTGTGTCCTGTTAGGAGGTTTCAGACAAGCTATGCCTTTCAGGCCTAGCTTCTTTACTTTGGGAGTTATTGCTGGACGTTTAGCATGTTTTGAACTGCAGTCTGCTAGGGCCGAGAAAAGCACCGTAGGAGGTTCCAGGCATGTTCCCTCTTTCCAGGCAAAGGAAAAGGCTGAGAGCCAAAGCGACAGGGTCTGCTCGTGTGTCCTGTTAGGAGGTTTCAGACAAGCTATGCCTTTCAGGCCTAGCTTCTTTACTTTGGGAGTTATTGCTGGACGTTTAGCATGTTTTGAACTGCAGTCTGCTAGGGCCGAGAAAAGCACCGTAGGAGGTTCCAGGCATGTTCCCTCTTTCCAGGCAAAGGAAAAGGCTGAGAGCCAAAGCGACAGGGTCTGCTCGTGTGTCCTGTTAGGAGGTTTCAGACAAGCTATGCCTTTCAGGCCTAGCTTCTTTACTTTGGGAGTTATTGCTGGACGTCTAGCATGTTTTGAACTGCAGTCTGCTAGGGCCGAGAAAAGCACCGTAGGAGGTTCCAGGCATGTTCCCTCTTTCCAGGCAAAGGAAAAGGCTGAGAGCCAAAGCGACAGGGTCTGCTCGTGTGTCCTGTTAGGAGGTTTCAGACAAGCTATGCCTTTCAGGCCTAGCTTCTTTACTTTGGGAGTTATTGCTGGACGTTTAGCATGTTTTGAACTGCAGTCTGCTAGGGCCGAGAAAAGCACCGTAGGAGGTTCCAGGCATGTTCCCTCTTTCCAGGCAAAGGAAAAGGCTGAGAGCCAAAGCGACAGGGTCTGCTCGTGTGTCCTGTTAGGAGGTTTCAGACAAGCTATGCCTTTCAGGCCTCGCTTCTTTACTTTGGGAGTTATTGCTGGACGTTTAGCATGTTTTGAACTGCAGTCTGCTAGGGCCGAGAAAAGCACCGTAGGAGGTTCCAGGCATGTTCCCTCTTTCCAGGCAAAGGAAAAGGCTGAGAGCCAAAGTGACAGGGTCTGCTCGTGTGTCCTGTTAGGAGGTTTCAGACAAGCTATGCCTTTCAGGCCTAGCTTCTTTACTTTGGGAGTTATTGCTGGACGTTTAGCATGTTTTGAACTGCAGTCTGCTAGGGCCGAGAAAAGCACCGTAGGAGGTTCCAGGCATGTTCCCTCTTTCCAGGCAAAGGAAAAGGCTGAGAGCCAAAGCGACAGGGTCTGCTCGTGTGTCCTGTTAGGAGGTTTCAGACAAGCTATGCCTTTCAGGCCTAGCTTCTTTACTTTGGGAGTTATTGCTGGACGTTTAGCATGTTTTGAACTGCAGTCTGCTAGGGCCGAGAAAAGCACCGTAGGAGGTTCCAGGCATGTTCCCTCTTTCCAGGCAAAGGAAAAGGCTGAGAGCCAAAGCGACAGGGTCTGCTCGTGTGTCCTGTTAGGAGGTTTCAGACAAGCTATGCCTTTCAGGCCTAGCTTCTTTACTTTGGGAGTTATTGCTGGACGTTTAGCATGTTTTGAACTGCAGTCTGCTAGGGCCGAGAAAGCACCGTAGGAGGTTCCAGGCATGTTCCCTCTTTCCAGGCAAAGGAAAAGGCTGAGAGCCAAAGTGACAGGGTCTGCTCGTGTGTCCTGTTAGGAGGTTTCAGACAAGCTGTGCCTTTCAGGCCTAGCTTCTTTACTTTGGGAGTTATTGCTGGACGTTTAGCATGTTTTGAACTGCAGTCTGCTAGGGCCGAGAAAAGCACCGTAGGAGGTTCTAGGCATGTTCCCTCTTTCCAGGCAAAGGAAAAGGCTGAGAGCCAAAGCGACAGGGTCTGCTCGTGTGTCCTGTTAGGAGGTTTCAGACAAGCTATGCCTTTCAGGCCTAGCTTCTTTACTTTGGGAGTTATTGCTGGACGTTTAGCATGTTTTGAACTGCAGTCTGCTAGGGCCGAGAAAAGCACCGTAGGAGGTTCCAGGCATGTTCCCTCTTTCCAGGCAAAGGAAAAGGCTGAGAGCCAAAGCGACAGGGTCTGCTCGTGTGTCCTGTTAGGAGGTTTCAGACAAGCTATGCCTTTCAGGCCTAGCTTCTTTACTTTGGGAGTTATTGCTGGACGTTTAGCATGTTTTGAACTGCAGTCTGCTAGGGCCGAGAAAAGCACCGTAGGAGGTTCCAGGCATGTTCCCTCTTTCCAGGCAAAGGAAAAGGCTGAGAGCCAAAGTGACAGGGTCTGCTCATGTGTCCTGTTAGGAGGTTTCAGACAAGCTATGCCTTTCAGGCCTCGCTTCTTTACTTTGGGAGTTATTGCTGGACGTTTAGCATGTTTTGAACTGCAGTCTGCTAGGGCCGAGAAAAGCACCGTAGGAGGTTCCAGGCATGTTCCCTCTTTCCAGGCAAAGGAAAAGGCTGAGAGCCAAAGCGACAGGGTCTGCTCGTGTGTCCTGTTAGGAGGTTTCAGACAAGCTATGCCTTTCAGGCCTAGCTTCTTTACTTTGGGAGTTATTGCTGGACGTTTAGCATGTTTTGAACTGCAGTCTGCTAGGGCCGAGAAAAGCACCGTAGGAGGTTCCAGGCATGTTCCCTCTTTCCAGGCAAAGGAAAAGGCTGAGAGCCAAAGCGACAGGGTCTGCTCGTGTGTCCTGTTAGGAGGTTTCAGACAAGCTATGCCTTTCAGGCCTAGCTTCTTTACTTTGGGAGTTATTGCTGGACGTTTAGCATGTTTTGAACTGCAGTCTGCTAGGGCCGAGAAAAGCACCGTAGGAGGTTCCAGGCATGTTCCCTCTTTCCAGGCAAAGGAAAAGGCTGAGAGCCAAAGTGACAGGGTCTGCTCGTGTGTCCTGTTAGGAGGTTTCAGACAAGCTATGCCTTTCAGGCCTCGCTTCTTTACTTTGGGAGTTATTGCTGGACGTTTAGCATGTTTTGAACTGCAGTCTGCTAGGGCCGAGAAAAGCACCGTAGGAGGTTCCAGGCATGTTCCCTCTTTCCAGGCAAAGGAAAAGGCTGAGAGCCAAAGTGACAGGGTCTGCTCGTGTGTCCTGTTAGGAGGTTTCAGACAAGCTATGCCTTTCAGGCCTCGCTTCTTTACTTTGGGAGTTATTGCTGGACGTTTAGCATGTTTTGAACTGCAGTCTGCTAGGGCCGAAAAAAGCACCGTAGGAGGTTCCAGGCATGTTCCCTCTTTCCAGGCAAAGGAAAAGGCTGAGAGCCAAAGCGACAGGGTCTGCTCGTGTGTCCTGTTAGGAGGTTTCAGACAAGCTATGCCTTTCAGGCCTAGCTTCTTTACTTTGGGAGTTATTGCTGGACGTTTAGCATGTTTTGAACTGCAGTCTGCTAGGGCCGAGAAAAGCACCGTAGGAGGTTCCAGGCATGTTCCCTCTTTCCAGGCAAAGGAAAAGGCTGAGAGCCAAAGCGACAGGGTCTGCTCGTGTGTCCTGTTAGGAGGTTTCAGACAAGCTATGCCTTTCAGGCCTAGCTTCTTTACTTTGGGAGTTATTGCTGGACGTTTAGCATGTTTTGAACTGCAGTCTGCTAGGGCCGAGAAAAGCACCGTAGGAGGTTCCAGGCATGTTCCCTCTTTCCAGGCAAAGGAAAAGGCTGAGAGCCAAAGTGACAGGGTCTGCTCGTGTGTCCTGTTAGGAGGTTTCAGACAAGCTATGCCTTTCAGGCCTCGCTTCTTTACTTTGGGAGTTATTGCTGGACGTTTAGCATGTTTTGAACTGCAGTCTGCTAGGGCCGAGAAAAGCACCGTAGGAGTTTCCAGGCATGTTCCCTCTTTCCAGGCAAAGGAAAAGGCTGAGAGCCAAAGTGACAGGGTCTGCTCGTGTGTCCTGTTAGGAGGTTTCAGACAAGCTATGCCTTTCAGGCCTCGCTTCTTTACTTTGGGAGTTATTGCTGGACGTTTAGCATGTTTTGAACTGCAGTCTGCTAGGGCCGAAAAAAGCACCGTAGGAGGTTCCAGGCATGTTCCCTCTTTCCAGGCAAAGGAAAAGGCTGAGAGCCAAAGCGACAGGGTCTGCTCGTGTGTCCTGTTAGGAGGTTTCAGACAAGCTATGCCTTTCAGGCCTAGCTTCTTTACTTTGGGAGTTATTGCTGGACGTTTAGCATGTTTTGAACTGCAGTCTGCTAGGGCCGAGAAAAGCACCGTAGGAGGTTCCAGGAATGTTCCCTCTTTCCAGGCAAAGGAAAAGGCTGAGAGCCAAAGCGACAGGGTCTGCTCGTGTGTCCTGTTAGGAGGTTTCAGACAAGCTATGCCTTTCAGGCCTAGCTTCTATACTTTGGGAGTTATTGCTGGACGTTTAGCATGTTTTGAACTGCAGTCTGCTAGGGCCGAGAAAAGCACCGTAGGAGGTTCCAGGCATGTTCCCTCTTTCCAGGCAAAGGAAAAGGCTGAGAGCCAAAGCGACAGGGTCTGCTCGTGTGTCCTGTTAGGAGGTTTCAGACAAGCTATGCCTTTCAGGCCTAGCTTCTTTACTTTGGGAGTTATTGCTGGACGTTTAGCATGTTTTGAACTGCAGTCTGCTAGGGCCGAGAAAAGCACCGTAGGAGGTTCCAGGCATGTTCCCTCTTTCCAGGCAAAGGAAAAGGCTGAGAGCCAAAGTGACAGGGTCTGCTCGTGTGTCCTGTTAGGAGGTTTCAGACAAGCTATGCCTTTCAGGCCTAGCTTCTTTACTTTGGGAGTTATTGCTGGACGTTTAGCATGTTTTGAACTGCAGTCTGCTAGGGCCGAGAAAAGCACCGTAGGAGGTTCCAGGCATGTTCCCTCTTTCCAGGCAAAGGAAAAGGCTGAGAGCCAAAGTGACAGGGTCTGCTCGTGTGTCCTCGTAGGAGGTTTCAGACAAGCTATGCCTTTCAGGCCTAGCTTCTTTACTTTGGGAGTTATTGCTGGACGTTTAGCATGTTTTGAACTGCAGTCTGCTAGGGCCGAGAAAAGCACCGTAGGAGGTTCCAGGCATGTTCCCTCTTTCCAGGCAAAGGAAAAGGCTGAGAGCCAAAGTGACAGGGTCTGCTCGTGTGTCCTGTTAGGAGGTTTCAGACAAGCTATGCCTTTCAGGCCTAGCTTCTTTACTTTGGGAGTTATTGCTGGACGTTTAGCATGTTTTGAACTGCAGTCTGCTAGGGCCGAGAAAAGCACCGTAGGAGGTTCCAGGCATGTTCCCTCTTTCCAGGCAAAGGAAAAGGCTGAGAGCCAAAGTGACAGGGTCTGCTCGTCTGTCCTGTTAGGAGGTTTCAGACAAGCTATGCCTTTCAGGCCTCGCTTCTTTACTTTGGGAGTTATTGCTGGACGTTTAGCATGTTTTGAACTGCAGTCTGCTAGGGCCGAGAAAAGCACCGTAGGAGGTTCCAGGCATGTTCCCTCTTTCCAGGCAAAGGAAAAGGCTGAGAGCCAAAGTGACAGGGTCTGCTGGTGTGTCCTGTTAGGAGGTTTCAGACAAGCTATACCTTTCAGGCCTCGCTTTTTTACTTTGGGAGTTATTGCTGGACGTTTAGCATGTTTTGAACTGCAGTCTGCTAGGGCCGAGAAAAGCACCGTAGGAGGTTCCAGGCATGTTCCCTCTTTCCAGGCAAAGGAAAAGGCTGAGAGCCAAAGTGACAGGGTCTGCTCGTGTGTCCTCTTAGGAGGTTTCAGACAAGCTATGCCTTTCAGGCCTACCTTCTTTACTTTGGGAGTTATTGCTAGACGTTTAGCATGTTTTGAACTGCAGTCTGCTAGGGCCGAGAAAAGCACCGTAGGAGGTTCCAGGCATGTTCCCTCTTTCCAGGCAAAGGAAAAGGCTGAGAGCCAAAGTGACAGGGTCTGCTCGTGTGTCCTGTTAGGAGGTTTCAGACAAGCTATGCCTTTCAGGCCTCGCTTCTTTACTTTGGGAGTTATTGCTGGACGTTTAGCATGTTTTGAACTGCAGTCTGCTAGGGCCAAGAAAAGCACCGTAGGAGGTTCCAGGCATGTTCCCTCTTTCCAGGCAAAGGAAAAGGCTGAGAGCCAAAGTGACAGGGTCTGCTCGTGTGTCCTGTTAGGAGGTTTCAGACAAGCTATGCCTTTCAGGCCTAGCTTCTTTACTTTGGGAGTTATTGCTGGACGTTTAGCATGTTTTGAACTGCAGTCTGCTAGGGCCGAGAAAAGCACCGTAGGAGGTTCCAGGCATGTTCCCTCTTTCCAGGCAAAGGAAAAGGCTGAGAGCCAAAGTGACAGGGTCTGCTCGTGTGTCCTGTTAGGAGGTTTCAGACAAGCTATGCCTTTCAGGCCTCGCTTCTTTACTTTGGGAGTTATTGCTGGACGTTTAGCATGTTTTGAACTGCAGTCTGCTAGGGCCGAGAAAAGCACCGTAGGAGGTTCCAGGCATGTTCCCTCTTTCCAGGCAAAGGAAAAGGCTGAGAGCCAAAGTGACAGGGTCTGCTCGTGTGTCCTGTTAGGAGGTTTCAGACAAGCTATGCCTTTCAGGCCTCGCTTCTTTACTTTGGGAGTTATTGCTGGACGTTTAGCATGTTTTGAACTGCAGTCTGCTAGGGCCGAGAAAAGCACCGTAGGAGGTTCCAGGCATGTTCCCTCTTTCCAGGCAAAGGAAAAGGCTGAGAGCCAAAGCGACAGGGTCTGCTCGTGCGTCCTGTTAGGAGGTTTCAGACAAGCTATGCCTTTCAGGCCTAGCTTCTTTACTTTGGGAGTTATTGCTGGACGTTTAGCATGTTTTGAACTGCAGTCTGCTAGGGCCGAGAAAAGCACCGTAGGAGGTTCCAGGAATGTTCCCTCTTTCCAGGCAAAGGAAAAGGCTGAGAGCCAAAGCGACAGGGTCTGCTCGTGTGTCCTGTTAGGAGGTTTCAGACAAGCCATGCCTTTCAGGCCTCGCTTCTTTACTTTGGGAGTTATTGCTGGACGTTTAGCATGTTTTGAACTGCAGTCTGCTAGGGCCGAGAAAAGCACCGTAGGAGGTTCCAGGCATGTTCCCTCTTTCCAGGCAAAGGAAAAGGCTGAGAGCCAAAGTGACAGGGTCTGCTCGTGTGTCCTGTTAGGAGGTTTCAGACAAGCTATGCCTTTCAGGCCTAGCTTCTTTACTTTGGGAGTTATTGCTGGACGTTTAGCATGTTTTGAACTGCAGTCTGCTAGGGCCGAAAAAAGCACCGTAGGAGGTTCCAGGCATGTTCCCTCTTTCCAGGCAAAGGAAAAGGCTGAGAGCCAAAGCGACAGGGTCTGCTCGTGCGTCCTGTTAGGAGGTTTCAGACAAGCTATGCCTTTCAGGCCTAGCTTCTTTACTTTGGGAGTTATTGCTGGACGTTTAGCATGTTTTGAACTGCAGTCTGCTAGGGCCGAGAAAAGCACCGTAGGAGGTTCCAGGAATGTTCCCTCTTTCCAGGCAAAGGAAAAGGCTGAGAGCCAAAGCGACAGGGTCTGCTCGTGTGTCCTGTTAGGAGGTTTCAGACAAGCCATGCCTTTCAGGCCTAGCTTCTTTACTTTGGGAGTTATTGCTGGACGTTTAGCATGTTTTGAACTGCAGTCTGCTAGGGCCGAGAAAAGCACCGTAGGAGGTTCCAGGCATGTTCCCTCTTTCCAGGCAAAGGAAAAGGCTGAGAGCCAAAGTGACAGGGTCTGCTCGTGTGTCCTGTTAGGAGGTTTCAGACAAGCTATGCCTTTCAGGCCTCGCTTCTTTACTTTGGGAGTTATTGCTGGACGTTTAGCATGTTTTGAACTGCAGTCTGCTAGGGCCGAGAAAAGCACCGTAGGAGGTTCCAGGCATGTTCCCTCTTTCCAGGCAAAGGAAAAGGCTGAGAGCCAAAGTGACAGGGTCTGCTCGTGTGTCCTGTTAGGAGGTTTCAGACAAGCTATGCCTTTCAGGCCTAGCTTCTTTACTTTGGGAGTTATTGCTGGACGTTTAGCATGTTTTGAACTGCAGTCTGCTAGGGCCGAAAAAAGCACCGTAGGAGGTTCCAGGCATGTTCCCTCTTTCCAGGCAAAGGAAAAGGCTGAGAGCCAAAGCGACAGGGTCTGCTCGTGCGTCCTGTTAGGAGGTTTCAGACAAGCTATGCCTTTCAGGCCTAGCTTCTTTACTTTGGGAGTTATTGCTGGACGTTTAGCATGTTTTGAACTGCAGTCTGCTAGGGCCGAGAAAAGCACCGTAGGAGGTTCCAGGAATGTTCCCTCTTTCCAGGCAAAGGAAAAGGCTGAGAGCCAAAGCGACAGGGTCTGCTCGTGTGTCCTGTTAGGAGGTTTCAGACAAGCCATGCCTTTCAGGCCTAGCTTCTTTACTTTGGGAGTTATTGCTGGACGTTTAGCATGTTTTGAACTGCAGTCTGCTAGGGCCGAGAAAAGCACCGTAGGAGGTTCCAGACATGTTCCCTCTTTCCAGGCAAAGGAAAAGGCTGAGAGCCAAAGCGACAGGGTCTGCTCGTGTGTCCTGTTAGGAGGTTTCAGACAAGCTAGGCCTTTCAGGCCTAGCTTCTTTACTTTGGGAGTTATTGCTGGACGTTTAGCATGTTTTGAACTGCAGTCTGCTAGGGCCGAGAAAAGCACCGTAGGAGGTTCCAGGCATGTTCCCTCTTTCCAGGCAAAGGAAAAGGCTGAGAGCCAAAGTGACAGGGTCTGCTCGTGTGTCCTGTTAGGAGGTTTCAGACAAGCTATGCCTTTCAGGCCTAGCTTCTTTACTTTGGGTGTTATTGCTGGACGTTTAGCATGTTTTGAACTACAGTCTGCTAGGGCCGAGAAAAGCACCGTAGGAGGTTCCAGGCATGTTCCCTCTTTCCAGGCAAAGGAAAAGGCTGAGAGCCAAAGCGACAGGGTCTGCTCGTGTGTCCTGTTAGGAGGTTTCAGACAAGCTATGCCTTTCAGGCCTAGCTTCTTTACTTTGGGAGTTATTGCTGGACGTTTAGCATGTTTTGAACTGCAGTCTGCTAGGGCCGAGAAAAGCACCGTAGGAGGTTCCAGGCATGTTCCCTCTTTCCAGGCAAAGGAAAAGGCTGAGAGCCAAAGCGACAGGGTCTGCTCGTGTGTCCTGTTAGGAGGTTTCAGACAAGCTAGGCCTTTCAGGCCTAGCTTCTTTACTTTGGGAGTTATTGCTGGACGTTTAGCATGTTTTGAACTGCAGTCTGCTAGGGCCGAGAAAAGCACCGTAGGAGGTTCCAGGCATGTTCCCTCTTTCCAGGCAAAGGAAAAGGCTGAGAGCCAAAGTGACAGGGTCTGCTCGTGTGTCCTGTTAGGAGGTTTCAGACAAGCTATGCCTTTCAGGCCTAGCTTCTTTACTTTGGGAGTTATTGCTGGACGTTTAGCATGTTTTGAACTGCAGTCTGCTAGGGCCGAGAAAAGCACCGTAGGAGGTTCCAGGCATGTTCCCTCTTTCCAGGCAAAGGAAAAGGCTGAGAGCCAAAGTGACAGGGTCTGCTCGTGTGTCCTGTTAGGAGGTTTCAGACAAGCTATGCCTTTCAGGCCTAGCTTCTTTACTTTGGGAGTTATTGCTGGACGTTTAGCATGTTTTGAACTGCAGTCTGCTTGGGCCGAGAAAAGCACCGTAGGAGGTTCCAGGCATGTTCCCTCTTTCCAGGCAAAGGAAAAGGCTGAGAGCCAAAGTGACAGGGTCTGCTCGTGTGTCCTGTTAGGAGGTTTCAGACAAGCTATGCCTTTCAGGCCTCGCTTCTTTACTTTGGGAGTTATTGCTGGACGTTTAGCATGTTTTGAACTGCAGTCTGCTAGGGCCGAGAAAAGCACCGTAGGAGGTTCCAGGCATGTTCCCTCTTTCCAGGCAAAGGAAAAGGCTGAGAGCCAAAGTGACAGGGTCTGCTCGTGTGTCCTGTTAGGAGGTTTCAGACAAGCTATGCCTTTCAGGCCTAGCTTCTTTACTTTGGGAGTTATTGCTGGACGTTTAGCATGTTTTGAACTGCAGTCTGCTAGGGCCGAGAAAAGCACCGTAGGAGGTTCCAGGCATGTTCCCTCTTTCCAGGCAAAGGAAAAGGCTGAGAGCCAAAGCGACAGGGTCTGCTCGTGTGTCCTGTTAGGAGGTTTCAGACAAGCTATGCCTTACAGGCCTAGCTTCTTTACTTTGGGAGTTATTGCTGGACGTTTAGCATGTTTTGAACTGCAGTCTGCTAGGGCCGAGAAAAGCACCGTAGGATGTTCCAGGAATGTTCCCTCTTTCCAGGCAAAGGAAAAGGCTGAGAGCCAAAGCGACAGGGTCTGCTCGTGTGTCCTGTTAGGAGGTTTCAGACAAGCTATGCCTTTCAGGCCTAGCTTCTTTACTTTGGGAGTTATTGCTGGACGTTTAGCATGTTTTGAACTGCAGTCTGCTAGGGCCGAGAAAAGCACCGTAGGAGGTTCCAGGCATGTTCCCTCTTTCCAGGCAAAGGAAAAGGCTGAGAGCCAAAGCGACAGGGTCTGCTCGTGTGTCCTGTTAGGAGGTTTCAGACAAGCTAGGCCTTTCAGGCCTAGCTTCTTTACTTTGGGAGTTATTGCTGGACGTTTAGCATGTTTTGAACTGCAGTCTGCTAGGGCCGAGAAAAGCACCGTAGGAGGTTCCAGGCATGTTCCCTCTTTCCAGGCAAAGGAAAAGGCTGAGAGCCAAAGTGACAGGGTCTGCTCGTGTGTCCTGTTAGGAGGTTTCAGACAAGCTATGCCTTTCAGGCCTAGCTTCTTTACTTTGGGAGTTATTGCTGGACGTTTAGCATGTTTTGAACTGCAGTCTGCTAGGGCCGAGAAAAGCACCGTAGGAGGTTCCAGGCATGTTCCCTCTTTCCAGGCAAAGGAAAAGGCTGAGAGCCAAAGTGACAGGGTCTGCTCGTGTGTCCTCGTAGGAGGTTTCAGACAAGCTATGCCTTTCAGGCCTAGCTTCTTTACTTTGGGAGTTATTGCTGGACGTTTAGCATGTTTTGAACTGCAGTCTGCTAGGGCCGAGAAAAGCACCGTAGGAGGTTCCAGGCATGTTCCCTCTTTCCAGGCAAAGGAAAAGGCTGAGAGCCAAAGTGACAGGGTCTGCTCGTGTGTCCTGTTAGGAGGTTTCAGACAAGCTATGCCTTTCAGGCCTAGCTTCTTTACTTTGGGAGTTATTGCTGGACGTTTAGCATGTTTTGAACTGCAGTCTGCTAGGGCCGAGAAAAGCACCGTAGGAGGTTCCAGGAATGTTCCCTCTTTCCAGGCAAAGGAAAAGGCTGAGAGCCAAAGCGACAGGGTCTGCTCGTGTGTCCTGTTAGGAGGTTTCAGACAAGCCATGCCTTTCAGGCCTCGCTTCTTTACTTTGGGAGTTATTGCTGGACGTTTAGCATGTTTTGAACTGCAGTCTGCTAGGGCCGAGAAAAGCACCGTAGGAGGTTCCAGGCATGTTCCCTCTTTCCAGGCAAAGGAAAAGGCTGAGAGCCAAAGTGACAGGGTCTGCTCGTGTGTCCTGTTAGGAGGTTTCAGACAAGCTATGCCTTTCAGGCCTAGCTTCTTTACTTTGGGAGTTATTGCTGGACGTTTAGCATGTTTTGAACTGCAGTCTGCTAGGGCCGAAAAAAGCACCGTAGGAGGTTCCAGGCATGTTCCCTCTTTCCAGGCAAAGGAAAAGGCTGAGAGCCAAAGCGACAGGGTCTGCTCGTGCGTCCTGTTAGGAGGTTTCAGACAAGCTATGCCTTTCAGGCCTAGCTTCTTTACTTTGGGAGTTATTGCTGGACGTTTAGCATGTTTTGAACTGCAGTCTGCTAGGGCCGAGAAAAGCACCGTAGGAGGTTCCAGGAATGTTCCCTCTTTCCAGGCAAAGGAAAAGGCTGAGAGCCAAAGCGACAGGGTCTGCTCGTGTGTCCTGTTAGGAGGTTTCAGACAAGCCATGCCTTTCAGGCCTAGCTTCTTTACTTTGGGAGTTATTGCTGGACGTTTAGCATGTTTTGAACTGCAGTCTGCTAGGGCCGAGAAAAGCACCGTAGGAGGTTCCAGGCATGTTCCCTCTTTCCAGGCAAAGGAAAAGGCTGAGAGCCAAAGTGACAGGGTCTGCTCGTGTGTCCTGTTAGGAGGTTTCAGACAAGCTATGCCTTTCAGGCCTCGCTTCTTTACTTTGGGAGTTATTGCTGGACGTTTAGCATGTTTTGAACTGCAGTCTGCTAGGGCCGAGAAAAGCACCGTAGGAGGTTCCAGGCATGTTCCCTCTTTCCAGGCAAAGGAAAAGGCTGAGAGCCAAAGTGACAGGGTCTGCTCGTGTGTCCTGTTAGGAGGTTTCAGACAAGCTATGCCTTTCAGGCCTAGCTTCTTTACTTTGGGAGTTATTGCTGGACGTTTAGCATGTTTTGAACTGCAGTCTGCTAGGGCCGAAAAAAGCACCGTAGGAGGTTCCAGGCATGTTCCCTCTTTCCAGGCAAAGGAAAAGGCTGAGAGCCAAAGCGACAGGGTCTGCTCGTGCGTCCTGTTAGGAGGTTTCAGACAAGCTATGCCTTTCAGGCCTAGCTTCTTTACTTTGGGAGTTATTGCTGGACGTTTAGCATGTTTTGAACTGCAGTCTGCTAGGGCCGAGAAAAGCACCGTAGGAGGTTCCAGGAATGTTCCCTCTTTCCAGGCAAAGGAAAAGGCTGAGAGCCAAAGCGACAGGGTCTGCTCGTGTGTCCTGTTAGGAGGTTTCAGACAAGCCATGCCTTTCAGGCCTAGCTTCTTTACTTTGGGAGTTATTGCTGGACGTTTAGCATGTTTTGAACTGCAGTCTGCTAGGGCCGAGAAAAGCACCGTAGGAGGTTCCAGACATGTTCCCTCTTTCCAGGCAAAGGAAAAGGCTGAGAGCCAAAGCGACAGGGTCTGCTCGTGTGTCCTGTTAGGAGGTTTCAGACAAGCTAGGCCTTTCAGGCCTAGCTTCTTTACTTTGGGAGTTATTGCTGGACGTTTAGCATGTTTTGAACTGCAGTCTGCTAGGGCCGAGAAAAGCACCGTAGGAGGTTCCAGGCATGTTCCCTCTTTCCAGGCAAAGGAAAAGGCTGAGAGCCAAAGTGACAGGGTCTGCTCGTGTGTCCTGTTAGGAGGTTTCAGACAAGCTATGCCTTTCAGGCCTAGCTTCTTTACTTTGGGAGTTATTGCTGGACGTTTAGCATGTTTTGAACTACAGTCTGCTAGGGCCGAGAAAAGCACCGTAGGAGGTTCCAGGCATGTTCCCTCTTTCCAGGCAAAGGAAAAGGCTGAGAGCCAAAGCGACAGGGTCTGCTCGTGTGTCCTGTTAGGAGGTTTCAGACAAGCTATGCCTTTCAGGCCTAGCTTCTTTACTTTGGGAGTTATTGCTGGACGTTTAGCATGTTTTGAACTGCAGTCTGCTAGGGCCGAGAAAAGCACCGTAGGAGGTTCCAGGCATGTTCCCTCTTTCCAGGCAAAGGAAAAGGCTGAGAGCCAAAGCGACAGGGTCTGCTCGTGTGTCCTGTTAGGAGGTTTCAGACAAGCTAGGCCTTTCAGGCCTAGCTTCTTTACTTTGGGAGTTATTGCTGGACGTTTAGCATGTTTTGAACTGCAGTCTGCTAGGGCCGAGAAAAGCACCGTAGGAGGTTCCAGGCATGTTCCCTCTTTCCAGGCAAAGGAAAAGGCTGAGAGCCAAAGTGACAGGGTCTGCTCGTGTGTCCTGTTAGGAGGTTTCAGACAAGCTATGCCTTTCAGGCCTAGCTTCTTTACTTTGGGAGTTATTGCTGGACGTTTAGCATGTTTTGAACTGCAGTCTGCTAGGGCCGAGAAAAGCACCGTAGGAGGTTCCAGGCATGTTCCCTCTTTCCAGGCAAAGGAAAAGGCTGAGAGCCAAAGTGACAGGGTCTGCTCGTGTGTCCTGTTAGGAGGTTTCAGACAAGCTATGCCTTTCAGGCCTAGCTTCTTTACTTTGGGAGTTATTGCTGGACGTTTAGCATGTTTTGAACTGCAGTCTGCTTGGGCCGAGAAAAGCACCGTAGGAGGTTCCAGGCATGTTCCCTCTTTCCAGGCAAAGGAAAAGGCTGAGAGCCAAAGTGACAGGGTCTGCTCGTGTGTCCTGTTAGGAGGTTTCAGACAAGCTATGCCTTTCAGGCCTCGCTTCTTTACTTTGGGAGTTATTGCTGGACGTTTAGCATGTTTTGAACTGCAGTCTGCTAGGGCCGAGAAAAGCACCGTAGGAGGTTCCAGGCATGTTCCCTCTTTCCAGGCAAAGGAAAAGGCTGAGAGCCAAAGTGACAGGGTCTGCTCGTGTGTCCTGTTAGGAGGTTTCAGACAAGCTATGCCTTTCAGGCCTAGCTTCTTTACTTTGGGAGTTATTGCTGGACGTTTAGCATGTTTTGAACTGCAGTCTGCTAGGGCCGAGAAAAGCACCGTAGGAGGTTCCAGGCATGTTCCCTCTTTCCAGGCAAAGGAAAAGGCTGAGAGCCAAAGCGACAGGGTCTGCTCGTGTGTCCTGTTAGGAGGTTTCAGACAAGCTATGCCTTACAGGCCTAGCTTCTTTACTTTGGGAGTTATTGCTGGACGTTTAGCATGTTTTGAACTGCAGTCTGCTAGGGCCGAGAAAAGCACCGTAGGATGTTCCAGGAATGTTCCCTCTTTCCAGGCAAAGGAAAAGGCTGAGAGCCAAAGCGACAGGGTCTGCTCGTGTGTCCTGTTAGGAGGTTTCAGACAAGCTATGCCTTTCAGGCCTAGCTTCTTTACTTTGGGAGTTATTGCTGGACGTTTAGCATGTTTTGAACTGCAGTCTGCTAGGGCCGAGAAAAGCACCGTAGGAGGTTCCAGGCATGTTCCCTCTTTCCAGGCAAAGGAAAAGGCTGAGAGCCAAAGCGACAGGGTCTGCTCGTGTGTCCTGTTAGGAGGTTTCAGACAAGCTAGGCCTTTCAGGCCTAGCTTCTTTACTTTGGGAGTTATTGCTGGACGTTTAGCATGTTTTGAACTGCAGTCTGCTAGGGCCGAGAAAAGCACCGTAGGAGGTTCCAGGCATGTTCCCTCTTTCCAGGCAAAGGAAAAGGCTGAGAGCCAAAGTGACAGGGTCTGCTCGTGTGTCCTGTTAGGAGGTTTCAGACAAGCTATGCCTTTCAGGCCTAGCTTCTTTACTTTGGGAGTTATTGCTGGACGTTTAGCATGTTTTGAACTGCAGTCTGCTAGGGCCGAGAAAAGCACCGTAGGAGGTTCCAGGCATGTTCCCTCTTTCCAGGCAAAGGAAAAGGCTGAGAGCCAAAGTGACAGGGTCTGCTCGTGTGTCCTCGTAGGAGGTTTCAGACAAGCTATGCCTTTCAGGCCTAGCTTCTTTACTTTGGGAGTTATTGCTGGACGTTTAGCATGTTTTGAACTGCAGTCTGCTAGGGCCGAGAAAAGCACCGTAGGAGGTTCCAGGCATGTTCCCTCTTTCCAGGCAAAGGAAAAGGCTGAGAGCCAAAGTGACAGGGTCTGCTCGTGTGTCCTGTTAGGAGGTTTCAGACAAGCTATGCCTTTCAGGCCTAGCTTCTTTACTTTGGGAGTTATTGCTGGACGTTTAGCATGTTTTGAACTGCAGTCTGCTAGGGCCGAGAAAGCACCGTAGGAGGTTCCAGGCATGTTCCCTCTTTCCAGGCAAAGGAAAAGGCTGAGAGCCAAAGTGACAGGGTCTGCTCGTGTGTCCTGTTAGGAGGTTTCAGACAAGCTGTGCCTTTCAGGCCTAGCTTCTTTACTTTGGGAGTTATTGCTGGACGTTTAGCATGTTTTGAACTGCAGTCTGCTAGGGCCGAGAAAAGCACCGTAGGAGGTTCTAGGCATGTTCCCTCTTTCCAGGCAAAGGAAAAGGCTGAGAGCCAAAGTGACAGGGTCTGCTCGTGTGTCCTGTTAGGAGGTTTCAGACAAGCTATGCCTTTCAGGCCTAGCTTCTTTACTTTGGGAGTTATTGCTGGACGTTTAGCATGTTTTGAACTGCAGTCTGCTAGGGCCGAGAAAAGCACCGTAGGAGGTTCCAGGCATGTTCCCTCTTTCCAGGCAAAGGAAAAGGCTGAGAGCCAAAGTGACAGGGTCTGCTCGTGTGTCCTGTTAGGAGGTTTCAGACAAGCTATGCCTTTCAGGCCTAGCTTCTTTACTTTGGGAGTTATTGCTGGACGTTTAGCATGTTTTGAACTGCAGTCTGCTAGGGCCGAGAAAAGCACCGTAGGAGGTTCCAGGCATGTTCCCTCTTTCCAGGCAAAGGAAAAGGCTGAGAGCCAAAGTGACAGGGTCTGCTCGTGTGTCCTGTTAGGAGGTTTCAGACAAGCTATGCCTTTCAGGCCTCGCTTCTTTACTTTGGGAGTTATTGCTGGACGTTTAGCATGTTTTGAACTGCAGTCTGCTAGGGCCAAGAAAAGCACCGTAGGAGGTTCCAGGCATGTTCCCTCTTTCCAGGCAAAGGAAAAGGCTGAGAGCCAAAGTGACAGGGTCTGCTCGTGTGTCCTGTTAGGAGGTTTCAGACAAGCTATGCCTTTCAGGCCTAGCTTCTTTACTTTGGGAGTTATTGCTGGACGTTTAGCATGTTTTGAACTGCAGTCTGCTAGGGCCGAGAAAAGCACCGTAGGAGGTTCCAGGCATGTTCCCTCTTTCCAGGCAAAGGAAAAGGCTGAGAGCCAAAGTGACAGGGTCTGCTCGTGTGTCCTGTTAGGAGGTTTCAGACAAGCTATGCCTTTCAGGCCTCGCTTCTTTACTTTGGGAGTTATTGCTGGACGTTTAGCATGTTTTGAACTGCAGTCTGCTAGGGCCGAGAAAAGCACCGTAGGAGGTTCCAGGCATGTTCCCTCTTTCCAGGCAAAGGAAAAGGCTGAGAGCCAAAGTGACAGGGTCTGCTCGTGTGTCCTGTTAGGAGGTTTCAGACAAGCTATGCCTTTCAGGCCTAGCTTCTTTACTTTGGGAGTTATTGCTGGACGTTTAGCATGTTTTGAACTGCAGTCTGCTAGGGCCGAAAAAAGCACCGTAGGAGGTTCCAGGCATGTTCCCTCTTTCCAGGCAAAGGAAAAGGCTGAGAGCCAAAGCGACAGGGTCTGCTCGTGCGTCCTGTTAGGAGGTTTCAGACAAGCTATGCCTTTCAGGCCTAGCTTCTTTACTTTGGGAGTTATTGCTGGACGTTTAGCATGTTTTGAACTGCAGTCTGCTAGGGCCGAGAAAAGCACCGTAGGAGGTTCCAGGAATGTTCCCTCTTTCCAGGCAAAGGAAAAGGCTGAGAGCCAAAGCGACAGGGTCTGCTCGTGTGTCCTGTTAGGAGGTTTCAGACAAGCCATGCCTTTCAGGCCTAGCTTCTTTACTTTGGGAGTTATTGCTGGACGTTTAGCATGTTTTGAACTGCAGTCTGCTAGGGCCGAGAAAAGCACCGTAGGAGGTTCCAGACATGTTCCCTCTTTCCAGGCAAAGGAAAAGGCTGAGAGCCAAAGCGACAGGGTCTGCTCGTGTGTCCTGTTAGGAGGTTTCAGACAAGCTAGGCCTTTCAGGCCTAGCTTCTTTACTTTGGGAGTTATTGCTGGACGTTTAGCATGTTTTGAACTGCAGTCTGCTAGGGCCGAGAAAAGCACCGTAGGAGGTTCCAGGCATGTTCCCTCTTTCCAGGCAAAGGAAAAGGCTGAGAGCCAAAGTGACAGGGTCTGCTCGTGTGTCCTGTTAGGAGGTTTCAGACAAGCTATGCCTTTCAGGCCTAGCTTCTTTACTTTGGGAGTTATTGCTGGACGTTTAGCATGTTTTGAACTGCAGTCTGCTAGGGCCGAGAAAAGCACCGTAGGAGGTTCCAGGCATGTTCCCTCTTTCCAGGCAAAGGAAAAGGCTGAGAGCCAAAGTGACAGGGTCTGCTCGTGTGTCCTCGTAGGAGGTTTCAGACAAGCTATGCCTTTCAGGCCTAGCTTCTTTACTTTGGGAGTTATAGCTGGACGTTTAGCATGTTTTGAACTGCAGTCTGCTAGGGCCGAGAAAAGCACCGTAGGAGGTTCCAGGCATGTTCCCTCTTTCCAGGCAAAGGAAAAGGCTGAGAGCCAAAGTGACAGGGTCTGCTCGTGTGTCCTGTTAGGAGGTTTCAGACAAGCTATGCCTTTCAGGCCTAGCTTCTTTACTTTGGGAGTTATTGCTGGACGTTTAGCATGTTTTGAACTGCAGTCTGCTAGGGCCGAGAAAAGCACCGTAGGAGGTTCCAGGCATGTTCCCTCTTTCCAGGCAAAGGAAAAGGCTGAGAGCCAAAGTGACAGGGTCTGCTGGTGTGTCCTGTTAGGAGGTTTCAGACAAGCTATGCCTTTCAGGCCTCGCTTCTTTACTTTGGGAGTTATTGCTGGACGTTTAGCATGTTTTGAACTGCAGTCTGCTAGGGCCGAGAAAAGCACCGTAGGAGGTTCCAGGCATGTTCCCTCTTTCCAGGCAAAGGAAAAGGCTGAGAGCCAAAGTGACAGGGTCTGCTCGTGTGTCCTGTTAGGAGGTTTCAGACAAGCTATGCCTTTCAGGCCTAGCTTCTTTACTTTGGGAGTTATTGCTGGACGTTTAGCATGTATTGAACTGCAGTCTGCTAGGGCCGAGAAAAGCACCGTAGGAGGTTCCAGGCATGTTCCCTCTTTCCAGGCAAAGGAAAAGGCTGAGAGCCAAAGTGACAGGGTCTGCTCGTGTGTCCTGTTAGGAGGTTTCAGACAAGCTATGCCTTTCAGGCCTCGCTTCTTTACTTTGGGAGTTATTGCTGGACGTTTAGCATGTTTTGAACTGCAGTCTGCTAGGGCCGAGAAAAGCACCGTAGGAGGTTCCAGGCATGTTCCCTCTTTCCAGGCAAAGGAAAAGGCTGAGAGCCAAAGTGACAGGGTCTGCTCGTGTGTCCTGTTAGGAGGTTTCAGACAAGCTATGCCTTTCAGGCCTAGCTTCTTTACTTTGGGAGTTATTGCTGGACGTTTAGCATGTTTTGAACTGCAGTCTGCTTGGGCCGAGAAAAGCACCGTAGGAGGTTCCAGGCATGTTCCCTCTTTCCAGGCAAAGGAAAAGGCTGAGAGCCAAAGTGACAGGGTCTGCTCGTGTGTCCTGTTAGGAGGTTTCAGACAAGCTATGCCTTTCAGGCCTCGCTTCTTTACTTTGGGAGTTATTGCTGGACGTTTAGCATGTTTTGAACTGCAGTCTGCTAGGGCCGAGAAAAGCACCGTAGGAGGTTCCAGGCATGTTCCCTCTTTCCAGGCAAAGGAAAAGGCTGAGAGCCAAAGTGACAGGGTCTGCTCGTGTGTCCTGTTAGGAGGTTTCAGACAAGCTATGCCTTTCAGGCCTACCTTCTTTACTTTGGGAGTTATTGCTGGACGTTTAGCATGTTTTGAACTGCAGTCTGCTAGGGCCGAAAAAAGCACCGTAGGAGGTTCCAGGCATGTTCCCTCTTTCCAGGCAAAGGAAAAGGCTGAGAGCCAAAGCGACAGGGTCTGCTCGTGTGTCCTGTTAGGAGGTTTCAGACAAGCTATGCCTTTCAGGCCTAGCTTCTTTACTTTGGGAGTTATTGCTGGACGTTTAGCATGTTTTGAACTGCAGTCTGCTAGGGCCGAGAAAAGCACCGTAGGAGGTTCCAGGCATGTTCCCTCTTTCCAGGCAAAGGAAAAGGCTGAGAGCCAAAGTGACAGGGTCTGCTCGTGTGTCCTGTTAGGAGGTTTCAGACAAGCTATGCCTTTCAGGCCTAGCTTCTTTACTTTGGGAGTTATTGCTGGACGTTTAGCATGTTTTGAACTGCAGTCTGCTTGGGCCGAGAAAAGCACCGTAGGAGGTTCCAGGCATGTTCCCTCTTTCCAGGCAAAGGAAAAGGCTGAGAGCCAAAGTGACAGGGTCTGCTCGTGTGTCCTGTTAGGAGGTTTCAGACAAGCTATGCCTTTCAGGCCTCGCTTCTTTACTTTGGGAGTTATTGCTGGACGTTTAGCATGTTTTGAACTGCAGTCTGCTAGGGCCGAGAAAAGCACCGTAGGAGGTTCCAGGCATGTTCCCTCTTTCCAGGCAAAGGAAAAGGCTGAGAGCCAAAGTGACAGGGTCTGCTCGTGTGTCCTGTTAGGAGGTTTCAGACAAGCTATGCCTTTCAGGCCTAGCTTCTTTACTTTGGGAGTTATTGCTGGACGTTTAGCATGTTTTGAACTGCAGTCTGCTAGGGCCGAAAAAAGCACCGTAGGAGGTTCCAGGCATGTTCCCTCTTTCCAGGCAAAGGAAAAGGCTGAGAGCCAAAGCGACAGGGTCTGCTCGTGTGTCCTGTTAGGAGGTTTCAGACAAGCTATGCCTTTCAGGCCTAGCTTCTTTACTTTGGGAGTTATTGCTGGACGTTTAGCATGTTTTGAACTGCAGTCTGCTAGGGCCGAGAAAAGCACCGTAGGAGGTTCCAGGAATGTTCCCTCTTTCCAGGCAAAGGAAAAGGCTGAGAGCCAAAGCGACAGGGTCTGCTCGTGTGTCCTGTTAGGAGGTTTCAGACAAGCTATGCCTTTCAGGCCTAGCTTCTTTACTTTGGGAGTTATTGCTGGACGTTTAGCATGTTTTGAACTGCAGTCTGCTAGGGCCGAGAAAAGCACCGTAGGAGGTTCCAGGCATGTTCCCTCTTTCCAGGCAAAGGAAAAGGCTGAGAGCCAAAGTGACAGGGTCTGCTCGTGTGTCCTGTTAGGAGGTTTCAGACAAGCTATGCCTTTCAGGCCTAGCTTCTTTACTTTGGGAGTTATTGCTGGACGTTTAGCATGTATTGAACTGCAGTCTGCTAGGGCCGAGAAAAGCACCGTAGGAGGTTCCAGGCATGTTCCCTCTTTCCAGGCAAAGGAAAAGGCTGAGAGCCAAAGTGACAGGGTCTGCTCGTGTGTCCTGTTAGGAGGTTTCAGACAAGCTATGCCTTTCAGGCCTCGCTTCTTTACTTTGGGAGTTATTGCTGGACGTTTAGCATGTTTTGAACTGCAGTCTGCTAGGGCCAAGAAAAGCACCGTAGGAGGTTCCAGGCATGTTCCCTCTTTCCAGGCAAAGGAAAAGGCTGAGAGCCAAAGCGACAGGGTCTGCTCGTGTGTCCTGTTAGGAGGTTTCAGACAAGCTATGCCTTTCAGGCCTAGCTTCTTTACTTTGGGAGTTATTGCTGGACGTTTAGCATGTTTTGAACTGCAGTCTGCTAGGGCCGAGAAAAGCACCGTAGGAGGTTCCAGGCATGTTCCCTCTTTCCAGGCAAAGGAAAAGGCTGAGAGCCAAAGCGACAGGGTCTGCTCGTGTGTCCTGTTAGGAGGTTTCAGACAAGCTAGGCCTTTCAGGCCTAGCTTCTTTACTTTGGGAGTTATTGCTGGACGTTTAGCATGTTTTGAACTGCAGTCTGCTAGGGCCGAGAAAAGCACCGTAGGAGGTTCCAGGCATGTTCCCTCTTTCCAGGCAAAGGAAAAGGCTGAGAGCCAAAGTGACAGGGTCTGCTCGTGTGTCCTGTTAGGAGGTTTCAGACAAGCTATGCCTTTCAGGCCTAGCTTCTTTACTTTGGGAGTTATTGCTGGACGTTTAGCATGTTTTGAACTGCAGTCTGCTAGGGCCGAGAAAAGCACCGTAGGAGGTTCCAGGCATGTTCCCTCTTTCCAGGCAAAGGAAAAGGCTGAGAGCCAAAGTGACAGGGTCTGCTCGTGTGTCCTCGTAGGAGGTTTCAGACAAGCTATGCCTTTCAGGCCTAGCTTCTTTACTTTGGGAGTTATTGCTGGACGTTTAGCATGTTTTGAACTGCAGTCTGCTAGGGCCGAGAAAAGCACCGTAGGAGGTTCCAGGCATGTTCCCTCTTTCCAGGCAAAGGAAAAGGCTGAGAGCCAAAGTGACAGGGTCTGCTCGTGTGTCCTGTTAGGAGGTTTCAGACAAGCTATGCCTTTCAGGCCTAGCTTCTTTACTTTGGGAGTTATTGCTGGACGTTTAGCATGTTTTGAACTGCAGTCTGCTAGGGCCGAGAAAAGCACCGTAGGAGGTTCCAGGCATGTTCCCTCTCTCCAGGCAAAGGAAAAGGCTTAGAGCCAAAGTGACAGGGTCTGCTCGTGTGTCCTGTTAGGAGGTTTCAGACAAGCTATGCCTTTCAGGCCTCGCTTCTTTACTTTGGGAGTTATTGCTGGACGTTTAGCATGTTTTGAACTGCAGTCTGCTAGGGCCGAGAAAAGCACCGTAGGAGGTTCCAGGCATGTTTCCTCTTTCCAGGCAAAGGAAAAGGCTGAGAGCCAAAGTGACAGGGTCTGCTGGTGTGTCCTGTTAGGAGGTTTCAGACAAGCTATGCCTTTCAGGCCTCGCTTCTTTACTTTGGGAGTTATTGCTGGACGTTTAGCATGTTTTGAACTGCAGTCTGCTAGGGCCGAGAAAAGCACCGTAGGAGGTTCCAGGCATGTTCCCTCTTTCCAGGCAAAGGAAAAGGCTGAGAGCCAAAGTGACAGGGTCTGCTCGTGTGTCCTGTTAGGAGGTTTCAGACAAGCTATGCCTTTCAGGCCTAGCTTCTTTACTTTGGGAGTTATTGCTGGACGTTTAGCATGTTTTGAACTGCAGTCTGCTAGGGCCGAGAAAAGCACCGTAGGAGGTTCCAGGCATGTTCCCTCTTTCCAGGCAAAGGAAAAGGCTGAGAGCCAAAGTGACAGGGTCTGCTCGTGTGTCCTGTTAGGAGGTTTCAGACAAGCTATGCCTTTCAGGCCTAGCTTCTTTACTTTGGGAGTTATTGCTGGACGTTTAGCATGTTTTGAACTGCAGTCTGCTAGGGCCGAAAAAAGCACCGTAGGAGGTTCCAGGCATGTTCCCTCTTTCCAGGCAAAGGAAAAGGCTGAGAGCCAAAGTGACAGGGTCTGCTCGTGTGTCCTGTTAGGAGGTTTCAGACAAGCTATGCCTTTCAGGCCTAGCTTCTTTACTTTGGGAGTTATTGCTGGACGTTTAGCATGTTTTGAACTGCAGTCTGCTAGGGCCGAGAAAAGCACCGTAGGAGGTTCCAGGCATGTTCCCTCTTTCCAGGCAAAGGAAAAGGCTGAGAGCCAAAGCGACAGGGTCTGCTCGTGTGTCCTGTTAGGAGGTTTCAGACAAGCTATGCCTTTCAGGCCTAGCTTCTTTACTTTGGGAGTTATTGCTGGACGTTTAGCATGTTTTGAACTGCAGTCTGCTAGGGCCGAGAAAAGCACCGTAGGAGGTTCCAGGCATGTTCCCTCTTTCCAGGCAAAGGAAAAGGCTGAAATCCAAAAAGTGACAGGGTCTGCTCGTGTGTCCTGTTAGGAGGTTTCAGACAAGCTATGCCTTTCAGGCCTAGCTTCTTTACTTTGGGAGTTATTGCTGGACGTTTAGCATGTTTTGAACTGCAGTCTGCTAGGGCCAAGAAAAGCACCGTAGGAGGTTCCAGGCATGTTCCCTCTTTCCAGGCAAAGGAAAAGGCTGAGAGCCAAAGTGACAGGGTCTGCTCGTGTGTCCTGTTAGGAGGTTTCAGACAAGCTATGCCTTTCAGGCCTAGCTTCTTTACTTTGGGAGTTATTGCTGGACGTTTAGCATGTTTTGAACTGCAGTCTGCTAGGGCCGAGAAAAGCACCGTAGGAGGTTCCAGGCATGTTCCCTCTTTCCAGGCAAAGGAAAAGGCTGAGAGCCAAAGCGACAGGGTCTGCTCGTGTGTCCTGTTAGGAGGTTTCAGACAAGCTATGCCTTTCAGGCCTAGCTTCTTTACTTTGGGAGTTATTGCTGGACGTTTAGCATGTTTTGAACTGCAGTCTGCTAGGGCCGAGAAAAGCACCGTAGGAGGTTCCAGGCATGTTCCCTCTTTCCAGGCAAAGGAAAAGGCTGAGAGCCAAAGTGACAGGGTCTGCTCGTGTGTCCTCTTAGGAGGTTTCAGACAAGCTATGCCTTTCAGGCCTAGCTTCTTTACTTTGGGAGTTATTGCTGGACGTTTAGCATGTTTTGAACTGCAGTCTGCTAGGGCCGAGAAAAGCACCGTAGGAGGTTCCAGGCATGTTCCCTCTTTCCAGGCAAAGGAAAAGGCTGAGAGCCAAAGCGACAGGGTCTGCTCGTGTGTCCTGTTAGGAGGTTTCAGACAAGCTATGCCTTTCAGGCCTAGCTTCTTTACTTTGGGAGTTATTGCTGGACGTTTAGCATGTTTTGAACTGCAGTCTGCTAGGGCCGAGAAAAGCACCGTAGGAGGTTCCAGGCATGTTCCCTCTTTCCAGGCAAAGGAAAAGGCTGAGAGCCAAAGTGACAGGGTCTGCTCGTGTGTCCTCTTAGGAGGTTTCAGACAAGCTATGCCTTTCAGGCCTAGCTTCTTTACTTTGGGAGTTATTGCTGGACGTTTAGCATGTTTTGAACTGCAGTCTGCTAGGGCCGAGAAAAGCACCGTAGGAGGTTCCAGGCATGTTCCCTCTTTCCAGGCAAAGGAAAAGGCTGAAATCCAAAAAGTGACAGGGTCTGCTCGTGTGTCCTGTTAGGAGGTTTCAGACAAGCTATGCCTTTCAGGCCTACCTTCTTTACTTTGGGAGTTATTGCTGGACGTTTAGCATGTTTTGAACTGCAGTCTGCTAGGGCCGAAAAAAGCACCGTAGGAGGTTCCAGGCATGTTCCCTCTTTCCAGGCAAAGGAAAAGGCTGAGAGCCAAAGCGACAGGGTCTGCTCGTGTGTCCTGTTAGGAGGTTTCAGACAAGCTATGCCTTTCAGGCCTAGCTTCTTTACTTTGGGAGTTATTGCTGGACGTTTAGCATGTTTTGAACTGCAGTCTGCTAGGGCCGAGAAAAGCACCGTAGGATGTTCCAGGAATGTTCCCTCTTTCCAGGCAAAGGAAAAGGCTGAGAGCCAAAGCGACAGGGTCTGCTCGTGTGTCCTGTTAGGAGGTTTCAGACAAGCTATGCCTTTCAGGCCTAGCTTCTTTACTTTGGGAGTTATTGCTGGACGTTTAGCATGTTTTGAACTGCAGTCTGCTAGGGCCGAGAAAAGCACCGTAGGAGGTTCCAGGCATGTTCCCTCTTTCCAGGCAAAGGAAAAGGCTGAGAGCCAAAGCGACAGGGTCTGCTCGTGTGTCCTGTTAGGAGGTTTCAGACAAGCTAGGCCTTTCAGGCCTAGCTTCTTTACTTTGGGAGTTATTGCTGGACGTTTAGCATGTTTTGAACTGCAGTCTGCTAGGGCCGAGAAAAGCACCGTAGGAGGTTCCAGGCATGTTCCCTCTTTCCAGGCAAAGGAAAAGGCTGAGAGCCAAAGTGACAGGGTCTGCTCGTGTGTCCTGTTAGGAGGTTTCAGACAAGCTATGCCTTTCAGGCCTAGCTTCTTTACTTTGGGAGTTATTGCTGGACGTTTAGCATGTTTTGAACTGCAGTCTGCTAGGGCCGAGAAAAGCACCGTAGGAGGTTCCAGGCATGTTCCCTCTTTCCAGGCAAAGGAAAAGGCTGAGAGCCAAAGTGACAGGGTCTGCTCGTGTGTCCTGTTAGGAGGTTTCAGACAAGCTATGCCTTTCAGGCCTAGCTTCTTTACTTTGGGAGTTATTGCTGGACGTTTAGCATGTTTTGAACTGCAGTCTGCTTGGGCCGAGAAAAGCACCGTAGGAGGTTCCAGGCATGTTCCCTCTTTCCAGGCAAAGGAAAAGGCTGAGAGCCAAAGTGACAGGGTCTGCTCGTGTGTCCTGTTAGGAGGTTTCAGACAAGCTATGCCTTTCAGGCCTCGCTTCTTTACTTTGGGAGTTATTGCTGGACGTTTAGCATGTTTTGAACTGCAGTCTGCTAGGGCCGAGAAAAGCACCGTAGGAGGTTCCAGGCATGTTCCCTCTTTCCAGGCAAAGGAAAAGGCTGAGAGCCAAAGCGACAGGGTCTGCTCGTGTGTCCTGTTAGGACGTTTCAGACAAGCTAGGCCTTTCAGGCCTAGCTTCTTTACTTTGGGAGTTATTGCTGGACGTTTAGCATGTTTTGAACTGCAGTCTGCTAGGGCCGAGAAAAGCACCGTAGGAGGTTCCAGGCATGTTCCCTCTTTCCAGGCAAAGGAAAAGGCTGAGAGCCAAAGTGACAGGGTCTGCTCGTGTGTCCTGTTAGGAGGTTTCAGACAAGCTATGCCTTTCAGGCCTAGCTTCTTTACTTTGGGAGTTATTGCTGGACGTTTAGCATGTTTTGAACTGCAGTCTGCTAGGGCCGAGAAAAGCACCGTAGGAGGTTCCAGGCATGTTCCCTCTTTCCAGGCAAAGGAAAAGGCTGAGAGCCAAAGTGACAGGGTCTGCTCGTGTGTCCTCGTAGGAGGTTTCAGACAAGCTATGCCTTTCAGGCCTAGCTTCTTTACTTTGGGAGTTATTGCTGGACGTTTAGCATGTTTTGAACTGCAGTCTGCTAGGGCCGAGAAAAGCACCGTAGGAGGTTCCAGGCATGTTCCCTCTTTCCAGGCAAAGGAAAAGGCTGAGAGCCAAAGTGACAGGGTCTGCTCGTGTGTCCTGTTAGGAGGTTTCAGACAAGCTATGCCTTTCAGGCCTAGCTTCTTTACTTTGGGAGTTATTGCTGGACGTTTAGCATGTTTTGAACTGCAGTCTGCTAGGGCCGAGAAAAGCACCGTAGGAGGTTCCAGGCATGTTCCCTCTCTCCAGGCAAAGGAAAAGGCTTAGAGCCAAAGTGACAGGGTCTGCTCGTGTGTCCTGTTAGGAGGTTTCAGACAAGCTATGCCTTTCAGGCCTCGCTTCTTTACTTTGGGAGTTATTGCTGGACGTTTAGCATGTTTTGAACTGCAGTCTGCTAGGGCCGAGAAAAGCACCGTAGGAGGTTCCAGGCATGTTTCCTCTTTCCAGGCAAAGGAAAAGGCTGAGAGCCAAAGTGACAGGGTCTGCTGGTGTGTCCTGTTAGGAGGTTTCAGACAAGCTATGCCTTTCAGGCCTCGCTTCTTTACTTTGGGAGTTATTGCTGGACGTTTAGCATGTTTTGAACTGCAGTCTGCTAGGGCCGAGAAAAGCACCGTAGGAGGTTCCAGGCATGTTCCCTCTTTCCAGGCAAAGGAAAAGGCTGAGAGCCAAAGTGACAGGGTCTGCTCGTGTGTCCTGTTAGGAGGTTTCAGACAAGCTATGCCTTTCAGGCCTAGCTTCTTTACTTTGGGAGTTATTGCTGGACGTTTAGCATGTTTTGAACTGCAGTCTGCTAGGGCCGAGAAAAGCACCGTAGGAGGTTCCAGGCATGTTCCCTCTTTCCAGGCAAAGGAAAAGGCTGAGAGCCAAAGCGACAGGGTCTGCTCGTGTGTCCTGTTAGGAGGTTTCAGACAAGCTATGCCTTTCAGGCCTAGCTTCTTTACTTTGGGAGTTATTGCTGGACGTTTAGCATGTTTTGAACTGCAGTCTGCTAGGGCCGAGAAAAGCACCGTAGGAGGTTCCAGGCATGTTCCCTCTTTCCAGGCAAAGGAAAAGGCTGAAATCCAAAAAGTGACAGGGTCTGCTCGTGTGTCCTGTTAGGAGGTTTCAGACAAGCTATGCCTTTCAGGCCTAGCTTCTTTACTTTGGGAGTTATTGCTGGACGTTTAGCATGTTTTGAACTGCAGTCTGCTAGGGCCAAGAAAAGCACCGTAGGAGGTTCCAGGCATGTTCCCTCTTTCCAGGCAAAGGAAAAGGCTGAGAGCCAAAGTGACAGGGTCTGCTCGTGTGTCCTGTTAGGAGGTTTCAGACAAGCTATGCCTTTCAGGCCTAGCTTCTTTACTTTGGGAGTTATTGCTGGACGTTTAGCATGTTTTGAACTGCAGTCTGCTAGGGCCGAGAAAAGCACCGTAGGAGGTTCCAGGCATGTTCCCTCTTTCCAGGCAAAGGAAAAGGCTGAGAGCCAAAGCGACAGGGTCTGCTCGTGTGTCCTGTTAGGAGGTTTCAGACAAGCTATGCCTTTCAGGCCTAGCTTCTTTACTTTGGGAGTTATTGCTGGACGTTTAGCATGTTTTGAACTGCAGTCTGCTAGGGCCGAAAAAAGCACCGTAGGAGGTTCCAGGCATGTTCCCTCTTTCCAGGCAAAGGAAAAGGCTGAGAGCCAAAGCGACAGGGTCTGCTCGTGTGTCCTGTTAGGAGGTTTCAGACAAGCTATGCCTTTCAGGCCTAGCTTCTTTACTTTGGGAGTTATTGCTGGACGTTTAGCATGTTTTGAACTGCAGTCTGCTAGGGCCGAGAAAAGCACCGTAGGATGTTCCAGGAATGTTCCCTCTTTCCAGGCAAAGGAAAAGGCTGAGAGCCAAAGCGACAGGGTCTGCTCGTGTGTCCTGTTAGGAGGTTTCAGACAAGCTATGCCTTTCAGGCCTAGCTTCTTTACTTTGGGAGTTATTGCTGGACGTTTAGCATGTTTTGAACTGCAGTCTGCTAGGGCCGAGAAAAGCACCGTAGGAGGTTCCAGGCATGTTCCCTCTTTCCAGGCAAAGGAAAAGGCTGAGAGCCAAAGCGACAGGGTCTGCTCGTGTGTCCTGTTAGGAGGTTTCAGACAAGCTAGGCCTTTCAGGCCTAGCTTCTTTACTTTGGGAGTTATTGCTGGACGTTTAGCATGTTTTGAACTGCAGTCTGCTAGGGCCGAGAAAAGCACCGTAGGAGGTTCCAGGCATGTTCCCTCTTTCCAGGCAAAGGAAAAGGCTGAGAGCCAAAGTGACAGGGTCTGCTCGTGTGTCCTGTTAGGAGGTTTCAGACAAGCTATGCCTTTCAGGCCTAGCTTCTTTACTTTGGGAGTTATTGCTGGACGTTTAGCATGTTTTGAACTGCAGTCTGCTAGGGCCGAGAAAAGCACCGTAGGAGGTTCCAGGCATGTTCCCTCTTTCCAGGCAAAGGAAAAGGCTGAGAGCCAAAGTGACAGGGTCTGCTCGTGTGTCCTGTTAGGAGGTTTCAGACAAGCTATGCCTTTCAGGCCTAGCTTCTTTACTTTGGGAGTTATTGCTGGACGTTTAGCATGTTTTGAACTGCAGTCTGCTTGGGCCGAGAAAAGCACCGTAGGAGGTTCCAGGCATGTTCCCTCTTTCCAGGCAAAGGAAAAGGCTGAGAGCCAAAGTGACAGGGTCTGCTCGTGTGTCCTGTTAGGAGGTTTCAGACAAGCTATGCCTTTCAGGCCTCGCTTCTTTACTTTGGGAGTTATTGCTGGACGTTTAGCATGTTTTGAACTGCAGTCTGCTAGGGCCGAGAAAAGCACCGTAGGAGGTTCCAGGCATGTTCCCTCTTTCCAGGCAAAGGAAAAGGCTGAGAGCCAAAGTGACAGGGTCTGCTCGTGTGTCCTGTTAGGAGGTTTCAGACAAGCTATGCCTTTCAGGCCTAGCTTCTTTACTTTGGGAGTTATTGCTGGACGTTTAGCATGTTTTGAACTGCAGTCTGCTAGGGCCGAAAAAAGCACCGTAGGAGGTTCCAGGCATGTTCCCTCTTTCCAGGCAAAGGAAAAGGCTGAGAGCCAAAGCGACAGGGTCTGCTCGTGTGTCCTGTTAGGAGGTTTCAGACAAGCTATGCCTTTCAGGCCTAGCTTCTTTACTTTGGGAGTTATTGCTGGACGTTTAGCATGTTTTGAACTGCAGTCTGCTAGGGCCGAGAAAAGCACCGTAGGATGTTCCAGGAATGTTCCCTCTTTCCAGGCAAAGGAAAAGGCTGAGAGCCAAAGCGACAGGGTCTGCTCGTGTGTCCTGTTAGGAGGTTTCAGACAAGCTATGCCTTTCAGGCCTAGCTTCTTTACTTTGGGAGTTATTGCTGGACGTTTAGCATGTTTTGAACTGCAGTCTGCTAGGGCCGAGAAAAGCACCGTAGGAGGTTCCAGGCATGTTCCCTCTTTCCAGGCAAAGGAAAAGGCTGAGAGCCAAAGCGACAGGGTCTGCTCGTGTGTCCTGTTAGGAGGTTTCAGACAAGCTAGGCCTTTCAGGCCTAGCTTCTTTACTTTGGGAGTTATTGCTGGACGTTTAGCATGTTTTGAACTGCAGTCTGCTAGGGCCGAGAAAAGCACCGTAGGAGGTTCCAGGCATGTTCCCTCTTTCCAGGCAAAGGAAAAGGCTGAGAGCCAAAGTGACAGGGTCTGCTCGTGTGTCCTGTTAGGAGGTTTCAGACAAGCTATGCCTTTCAGGCCTAGCTTCTTTACTTTGGGAGTTATTGCTGGACGTTTAGCATGTTTTGAACTGCAGTCTGCTAGGGCCGAGAAAAGCACCGTAGGAGGTTCCAGGCATGTTCCCTCTTTCCAGGCAAAGGAAAAGGCTGAGAGCCAAAGTGACAGGGTCTGCTCGTGTGTCCTCGTAGGAGGTTTCAGACAAGCTATGCCTTTCAGGCCTAGCTTCTTTACTTTGGGAGTTATTGCTGGACGTTTAGCATGTTTTGAACTGCAGTCTGCTAGGGCCGAGAAAAGCACCGTAGGAGGTTCCAGGCATGTTCCCTCTTTCCAGGCAAAGGAAAAGGCTGAGAGCCAAAGTGACAGGGTCTGCTCGTGTGTCCTGTTAGGAGGTTTCAGACAAGCTATGCCTTTCAGGCCTAGCTTCTTTACTTTGGGAGTTATTGCTGGACGTTTAGCATGTTTTGAACTGCAGTCTGCTAGGGCCGAGAAAAGCACCGTAGGAGGTTCCAGGCATGTTCCCTCTCTCCAGGCAAAGGAAAAGGCTTAGAGCCAAAGTGACAGGGTCTGCTCGTGTGTCCTGTTAGGAGGTTTCAGACAAGCTATGCCTTTCAGGCCTCGCTTCTTTACTTTGGGAGTTATTGCTGGACGTTTAGCATGTTTTGAACTGCAGTCTGCTAGGGCCGAGAAAAGCACCGTAGGAGGTTCCAGGCATGTTTCCTCTTTCCAGGCAAAGGAAAAGGCTGAGAGCCAAAGTGACAGGGTCTGCTGGTGTGTCCTGTTAGGAGGTTTCAGACAAGCTATGCCTTTCAGGCCTCGCTTCTTTACTTTGGGAGTTATTGCTGGACGTTTAGCATGTTTTGAACTGCAGTCTGCTAGGGCCGAGAAAAGCACCGTAGGAGGTTCCAGGCATGTTCCCTCTTTCCAGGCAAAGGAAAAGGCTGAGAGCCAAAGTGACAGGGTCTGCTCGTGTGTCCTGTTAGGAGGTTTCAGACAAGCTATGCCTTTCAGGCCTAGCTTCTTTACTTTGGGAGTTATTGCTGGACGTTTAGCATGTTTTGAACTGCAGTCTGCTAGGGCCGAGAAAAGCACCGTAGGAGGTTCCAGGCATGTTCCCTCTTTCCAGGCAAAGGAAAAGGCTGAGAGCCAAAGTGACAGGGTCTGCTCGTGTGTCCTGTTAGGAGGTTTCAGACAAGCTATGCCTTTCAGGCCTAGCTTCTTTACTTTGGGAGTTATTGCTGGACGTTTAGCATGTTTTGAACTGCAGTCTGCTAGGGCCGAGAAAAGCACCGTAGGAGGTTCCAGGCATGTTCCCTCTTTCCAGGCAAAGGAAAAGGCTGAGAGCCAAAGCGACAGGGTCTGCTCGTGTGTCCTGTTAGGAGGTTTCAGACAAGCTATGCCTTTCAGGCCTAGCTTCTTTACTTTGGGAGTTATTGCTGGACGTTTAGCATGTTTTGAACTGCAGTCTGCTAGGGCCGAGAAAAGCACCGTAGGAGGTTCCAGGCATGTTCCCTCTTTCCAGGCAAAGGAAAAGGCTGAAATCCAAAAAGTGACAGGGTCTGCTCGTGTGTCCTGTTAGGAGGTTTCAGACAAGCTATGCCTTTCAGGCCTAGCTTCTTTACTTTGGGAGTTATTGCTGGACGTTTAGCATGTTTTGAACTGCAGTCTGCTAGGGCCAAGAAAAGCACCGTAGGAGGTTCCAGGCATGTTCCCTCTTTCCAGGCAAAGGAAAAGGCTGAGAGCCAAAGTGACAGGGTCTGCTCGTGTGTCCTGTTAGGAGGTTTCAGACAAGCTATGCCTTTCAGGCCTAGCTTCTTTACTTTGGGAGTTATTGCTGGACGTTTAGCATGTTTTGAACTGCAGTCTGCTAGGGCCGAGAAAAGCACCGTAGGAGGTTCCAGGCATGTTCCCTCTTTCCAGGCAAAGGAAAAGGCTGAGAGCCAAAGCGACAGGGTCTGCTCGTGTGTCCTGTTAGGAGGTTTCAGACAAGCTATGCCTTTCAGGCCTAGCTTCTTTACTTTGGGAGTTATTGCTGGACGTTTAGCATGTTTTGAACTGCAGTCTGCTAGGGCCGAGAAAAGCACCGTAGGAGGTTCCAGGCATGTTCCCTCTTTCCAGGCAAAGGAAAAGGCTGAGAGCCAAAGTGACAGGGTCTGCTCGTGTGTCCTCTTAGGAGGTTTCAGACAAGCTATGCCTTTCAGGCCTAGCTTCTTTACTTTGGGAGTTATTGCTGGACGTTTAGCATGTTTTGAACTGCAGTCTGCTAGGGCCGAGAAAAGCACCGTAGGAGGTTCCAGGCATGTTCCCTCTTTCCAGGCAAAGGAAAAGGCTGAGAGCCAAAGCGACAGGGTCTGCTCGTGTGTCCTGTTAGGAGGTTTCAGACAAGCTATGCCTTTCAGGCCTAGCTTCTTTACTTTGGGAGTTATTGCTGGACGTTTAGCATGTTTTGAACTGCAGTCTGCTAGGGCCGAGAAAAGCACCGTAGGAGGTTCCAGGCATGTTCCCTCTTTCCAGGCAAAGGAAAAGGCTGAGAGCCAAAGTGACAGGGTCTGCTCGTGTGTCCTCTTAGGAGGTTTCAGACAAGCTATGCCTTTCAGGCCTAGCTTCTTTACTTTGGGAGTTATTGCTGGACGTTTAGCATGTTTTGAACTGCAGTCTGCTAGGGCCGAGAAAAGCACCGTAGGAGGTTCCAGGCATGTTCCCTCTTTCCAGGCAAAGGAAAAGGCTGAAATCCAAAAAGTGACAGGGTCTGCTCGTGTGTCCTGTTAGGAGGTTTCAGACAAGCTATGCCTTTCAGGCCTACCTTCTTTACTTTGGGAGTTATTGCTGGACGTTTAGCATGTTTTGAACTGCAGTCTGCTAGGGCCGAAAAAAGCACCGTAGGAGGTTCCAGGCATGTTCCCTCTTTCCAGGCAAAGGAAAAGGCTGAGAGCCAAAGCGACAGGGTCTGCTCGTGTGTCCTGTTAGGAGGTTTCAGACAAGCTATGCCTTTCAGGCCTAGCTTCTTTACTTTGGGAGTTATTGCTGGACGTTTAGCATGTTTTGAACTGCAGTCTGCTAGGGCCGAGAAAAGCACCGTAGGATGTTCCAGGAATGTTCCCTCTTTCCAGGCAAAGGAAAAGGCTGAGAGCCAAAGCGACAGGGTCTGCTCGTGTGTCCTGTTAGGAGGTTTCAGACAAGCTATGCCTTTCAGGCCTAGCTTCTTTACTTTGGGAGTTATTGCTGGACGTTTAGCATGTTTTGAACTGCAGTCTGCTAGGGCCGAGAAAAGCACCGTAGGAGGTTCCAGGCATGTTCCCTCTTTCCAGGCAAAGGAAAAGGCTGAGAGCCAAAGCGACAGGGTCTGCTCCTGTGTCCTGTTAGGAGGTTTCAGACAAGCTAGGCCTTTCAGGCCTAGCTTCTTTACTTTGGGAGTTATTGCTGGACGTTTAGCATGTTTTGAACTGCAGTCTGCTAGGGCCGAGAAAAGCACCGTAGGAGGTTCCAGGCATGTTCCCTCTTTCCAGGCAAAGGAAAAGGCTGAGAGCCAAAGTGACAGGGTCTGCTCGTGTGTCCTGTTAGGAGGTTTCAGACAAGCTATGCCTTTCAGGCCTAGCTTCTTTACTTTGGGAGTTATTGCTGGACGTTTAGCATGTTTTGAACTGCAGTCTGCTAGGGCCGAGAAAAGCACCGTAGGAGGTTCCAGGCATGTTCCCTCTTTCCAGGCAAAGGAAAAGGCTGAGAGCCAAAGTGACAGGGTCTGCTCGTGTGTCCTGTTAGGAGGTTTCAGACAAGCTATGCCTTTCAGGCCTAGCTTCTTTACTTTGGGAGTTATTGCTGGACGTTTAGCATGTTTTGAACTGCAGTCTGCTTGGGCCGAGAAAAGCACCGTAGGAGGTTCCAGGCATGTTCCCTCTTTCCAGGCAAAGGAAAAGGCTGAGAGCCAAAGTGACAGGGTCTGCTCGTGTGTCCTGTTAGGAGGTTTCAGACAAGCTATGCCTTTCAGGCCTCGCTTCTTTACTTTGGGAGTTATTGCTGGACGTTTAGCATGTTTTGAACTGCAGTCTGCTAGGGCCGAAAAAAGCACCGTAGGAGGTTCCAGGCATGTTCCCTCTTTCCAGGCAAAGGAAAAGGCTGAGAGCCAAAGCGACAGGGTCTGCTCGTGTGTCCTGTTAGGAGGTTTCAGACAAGCTAGGCCTTTCAGGCCTAGCTTCTTTACTTTGGGAGTTATTGCTGGACGTTTAGCATGTTTTGAACTGCAGTCTGCTAGGGCCGAGAAAAGCACCGTAGGAGGTTCCAGGCATGTTCCCTCTTTCCAGGCAAAGGAAAAGGCTGAGAGCCAAAGAGACAGGGTCTGCTCGTGTGTCCTGTTAGGAGGTTTCAGACAAGCTATGCCTTTCAGGCCTAGCTTCTTTACTTTGGGAGTTATTGCTGGACGTTTAGCATGTTTTGAACTGCAGTCTGCTAGGGCCGAGAAAAGCACCGTAGGAGGTTCCAGGCATGTTCCCTCTTTCCAGGCAAAGGAAAAGGCTGAGAGCCAAAGTGACAGGGTCTGCTCGTGTGTCCTCGTAGGAGGTTTCAGACAAGCTATGCCTTTCAGGCCTAGCTTCTTTACTTTGGGAGTTATTGCTGGACGTTTAGCATGTTTTGAACTGCAGTCTGCTAGGGCCGAGAAAAGCACCGTAGGAGGTTCCAGGCATGTTCCCTCTTTCCAGGCAAAGGAAAAGGCTGAGAGCCAAAGTGACAGGGTCTGCTCGTGTGTCCTGTTAGGAGGTTTCAGACAAGCTATGCCTTTCAGGCCTAGCTTCTTTACTTTGGGAGTTATTGCTGGACGTTTAGCATGTTTTGAACTGCAGTCTGCTAGGGCCGAGAAAAGCACCGTAGGAGGTTCCAGGCATGTTCCCTCTCTCCAGGCAAAGGAAAAGGCTTAGAGCCAAAGTGACAGGGTCTGCTCGTGTGTCCTGTTAGGAGGTTTCAGACAAGCTATGCCTTTCAGGCCTCGCTTCTTTACTTTGGGAGTTATTGCTGGACGTTTAGCATGTTTTGAACTGCAGTCTGCTAGGGCCGAGAAAAGCACCGTAGGAGGTTCCAGGCATGTTTCCTCTTTCCAGGCAAAGGAAAAGGCTGAGAGCCAAAGTGACAGGGTCTGCTGGTGTGTCCTGTTAGGAGGTTTCAGACAAGCTATGCCTTTCAGGCCTCGCTTCTTTACTTTGGGAGTTATTGCTGGACGTTTAGCATGTTTTGAACTGCAGTCTGCTAGGGCCGAGAAAAGCACCGTAGGAGGTTCCAGGCATGTTCCCTCTTTCCAGGCAAAGGAAAAGGCTGAGAGCCAAAGTGACAGGGTCTGCTCGTGTGTCCTGTTAGGAGGTTTCAGACAAGCTATGCCTTTCAGGCCTAGCTTCTTTACTTTGGGAGTTATTGCTGGACGTTTAGCATGTTTTGAACTGCAGTCTGCTAGGGCCGAGAAAAGCACCGTAGGAGGTTCCAGGCATGTTCCCTCTTTCCAGGCAAAGGAAAAGGCTGAGAGCCAAAGTGACAGGGTCTGCTCGTGTGTCCTGTTAGGAGGTTTCAGACAAGCTATGCCTTTCAGGCCTAGCTTCTTTACTTTGGGAGTTATTGCTGGACGTTTAGCATGTTTTGAACTGCAGTCTGCTAGGGCCGAAAAAAGCACCGTAGGAGGTTCCAGGCATGTTCCCTCTTTCCAGGCAAAGGAAAAGGCTGAGAGCCAAAGTGACAGGGTCTGCTCGTGTGTCCTGTTAGGAGGTTTCAGACAAGCTATGCCTTTCAGGCCTAGCTTCTTTACTTTGGGAGTTATTGCTGGACGTTTAGCATGTTTTGAACTGCAGTCTGCTAGGGCCGAGAAAAGCACCGTAGGAGGTTCCAGGCATGTTCCCTCTTTCCAGGCAAAGGAAAAGGCTGAGAGCCAAAGCGACAGGGTCTGCTCGTGTGTCCTGTTAGGAGGTTTCAGACAAGCTATGCCTTTCAGGCCTAGCTTCTTTACTTTGGGAGTTATTGCTGGACGTTTAGCATGTTTTGAACTGCAGTCTGCTAGGGCCGAGAAAAGCACCGTAGGAGGTTCCAGGCATGTTCCCTCTTTCCAGGCAAAGGAAAAGGCTGAAATCCAAAAAGTGACAGGGTCTGCTCGTGTGTCCTGTTAGGAGGTTTCAGACAAGCTATGCCTTTCAGGCCTAGCTTCTTTACTTTGGGAGTTATTGCTGGACGTTTAGCATGTTTTGAACTGCAGTCTGCTAGGGCCAAGAAAAGCACCGTAGGAGGTTCCAGGCATGTTCCCTCTTTCCAGGCAAAGGAAAAGGCTGAGAGCCAAAGTGACAGGGTCTGCTCGTGTGTCCTGTTAGGAGGTTTCAGACAAGCTATGCCTTTCAGGCCTAGCTTCTTTACTTTGGGAGTTATTGCTGGACGTTTAGCATGTTTTGAACTGCAGTCTGCTAGGGCCGAGAAAAGCACCGTAGGAGGTTCCAGGCATGTTCCCTCTTTCCAGGCAAAGGAAAAGGCTGAGAGCCAAAGCGACAGGGTCTGCTCGTGTGTCCTGTTAGGAGGTTTCAGACAAGCTATGCCTTTCAGGCCTAGCTTCTTTACTTTGGGAGTTATTGCTGGACGTTTAGCATGTTTTGAACTGCAGTCTGCTAGGGCCGAGAAAAGCACCGTAGGAGGTTCCAGGCATGTTCCCTCTTTCCAGGCAAAGGAAAAGGCTGAGAGCCAAAGTGACAGGGTCTGCTCGTGTGTCCTCTTAGGAGGTTTCAGACAAGCTATGCCTTTCAGGCCTAGCTTCTTTACTTTGGGAGTTATTGCTGGACGTTTAGCATGTTTTGAACTGCAGTCTGCTAGGGCCGAGAAAAGCACCGTAGGAGGTTCCAGGCATGTTCCCTCTTTCCAGGCAAAGGAAAAGGCTGAGAGCCAAAGCGACAGGGTCTGCTCGTGTGTCCTGTTAGGAGGTTTCAGACAAGCTATGCCTTTCAGGCCTAGCTTCTTTACTTTGGGAGTTATTGCTGGACGTTTAGCATGTTTTGAACTGCAGTCTGCTAGGGCCGAGAAAAGCACCGTAGGAGGTTCCAGGCATGTTCCCTCTTTCCAGGCAAAGGAAAAGGCTGAGAGCCAAAGTGACAGGGTCTGCTCGTGTGTCCTCTTAGGAGGTTTCAGACAAGCTATGCCTTTCAGGCCTAGCTTCTTTACTTTGGGAGTTATTGCTGGACGTTTAGCATGTTTTGAACTGCAGTCTGCTAGGGCCGAGAAAAGCACCGTAGGAGGTTCCAGGCATGTTCCCTCTTTCCAGGCAAAGGAAAAGGCTGAAATCCAAAAAGTGACAGGGTCTGCTCGTGTGTCCTGTTAGGAGGTTTCAGACAAGCTATGCCTTTCAGGCCTAGCTTCTTTACTTTGGGAGTTATTGCTGGACGTTTAGCATGTTTTGAACTGCAGTCTGCTAGGGCCGAGAAAAGCACCGTAGGAGGTTCCAGGCATGTTCCCTCTTTCCAGGCAAAGGAAAAGGCTGAGAGCCAAAGTGACAGGGTCTGCTCGTGTGTCCTGTTAGGAGGTTTCAGACAAGCTATGCCTTTCAGGCCTAGCTTCTTTACTTTGGGAGTTATTGCTGGACGTTTAGCATGTTTTGAACTGCAGTCTGCTAGGGCCGAGAAAAGCACCCTAGGAGGTTCCAGGCATGTTCCCTCTTTCCAGGCAAAGGAAAAGGCTGAGAGCCAAAGCGACAGGGTCTGCTCGTGTGTCCTGTTAGGAGGTTTCAGACAAGCTATGCCTTTCAGGCCTAGCTTCTTTACTTTGGGAGTTATTGCTGGACGTTTAGCATGTTTTGAACTGCAGTCTGCTAGGGCCGAGAAAAGCACCGTAGGAGGTTCCAGGCATGTTCCCTCTTTCCAGGCAAAGGAAAAGGCTGAGAGCCAAAGCGACAGGGTCTGCTCGTGTGTCCTGTTAGGAGGTTTCAGACAAGCTATGCCTTTCAGGCCTAGCTTCTTTACTTTGGGAGTTATTGCTGGACGTTTAGCATGTTTTGAACTGCAGTCTGCTAGGGCCGAGAAAAGCACCGTAGGAGGTTCCAGGCATGTTCCCTCTTTCCAGGCAAAGGAAAAGGCTGAAATCCAAAAAGTGACAGGGTCTGCTCGTGTGTCCTGTTAGGAGGTTTCAGACAAGCTATGCCTTTCAGGCCTAGCTTCTTTACTTTGGAAGTTATTGCTGGACGTTTAGCATGTTTTGAACTGCAGTCTGCTAGGGCCGAGAAAAGCACCGTAGGAGGTTCCAGGCATGTTCCCTCTTTCCAGGCAAAGGAAAAGGCTGAGAGCCAAAGTGACAGGGTCTGCTCGTGTGTCCTGTTAGGAGGTTTCAGACAAGCTATGCCTTTCAGGCCTAGCTTCTTTACTTTGGGAGTTATTGCTGGACGTTTAGCATGTTTTGAACTGCAGTCTGCTAGGGCCGAGAAAAGCACCGTAGGAGGTTCCAGGCATGTTCCCTCTTTCCAGGCAAAGGAAAAGGCTGAGAGCCAAAGTGACAGGGTCTGCTCGTGTGTCCTCTTAGGAGGTTTCAGACAAGCTATGCCTTTCAGGCCTAGCTTCTTTACTTTGGGAGTTATTGCTGGACGTTTAGCATGTTTTGAACTGCAGTCTGCTAGGGCCGAGAAAAGCACCGTAGGAGGTTCCAGGCATGTTCCCTCTTTCCAGGCAAAGGAAAAGGCTGAGAGCCAAAGCGACAGGGTCTGCTCGTGTGTCCTGTTAGGAGGTTTCAGACAAGCTATGCCTTTCAGGCCTAGCTTCTTTACTTTGGGAGTTATTGCTGGATGTTTAGCATGTTTTGAACTGCAGTCTGCTAGGGCCGAGAAAAGCACCGTAGGAGGTTCCAGGCATGTTCCCTCTTTCCAGGCAAAGGAAAAGGCTGAGAGCCAAAGTGACAGGGTCTGCTCGTGTGTCCTGTTAGGAGGTTTCAGACAAGCTATGCCTTTCAGGCCTAGCTTCTTTACTTTGGGAGTTATTGCTGGACGTTTAGCATGTTTTGAACTGCAGTCTGCTAGGGCCGAGAAAAGCACCGTAGGAGGTTCCAGGCATGTTCCCTCTTTCCAGGCAAAGGAAAAGGCTGAGAGCCAAAGTGACAGGGTCTGCTCGTGTGTCCTGTTAGGAGGTTTCAGACAAGCTATGCCTTTCAGGCCTCGCTTCTTTACTTTGGGAGTTATTGCTGGACGTTTAGCATGTTTTGAACTGCAGTCTGCTAGGGCCGAGAAAAGCACCGTAGGAGGTTCCAGGCATGTTCCCTCTTTCCAGGCAAAGGAAAAGGCTGAGAGCCAAAGCGACAGGGTCTGCTCGTGTGTCCTGTTAGGAGGTTTCAGACAAGCTATGCCTTTCAGGCCTAGCTTCTTTACTTTGGGAGTTATTGCTGGACGTTTAGCATGTTTTGAACTGCAGTCTGCTAGGGCCGAGAAAAGCACCGTAGGAGGTTCCAGGCATGTTCCCTCTTTCCAGGCAAAGGAAAAGGCTGAAATCCAAAAAGTGACAGGGTCTGCTCGTGTGTCCTGTTAGGAGGTTTCAGACAAGCTATGGCTTTCAGGCCTAGCTTCTTTACTTTGGGAGTTATTGCTGGACGTTTAGCATGTTTTGAACTGCAGTCTGCTAGGGCCGAGAAAAGCACCGTAGGAGGCTCCAGGCATGTTCCCTCTTTCCAGGCAAAGGAAAAGGCTGAAATCCAAAAAGTGACAGGGTCTGCTCGTGTGTCCTGTTAGGAGGTTTCAGACAAGCTATGCCTTTCAGGCCTAGCTTCTTTACTTTGGGAGTTATTGCTGGACGTTTAGCATGTTTTGAACTGCAGTCTGCTAGGGCCGAGAAAAGCACCGTAGGAGGTTCCAGGCATGTTCCCTCTTTCCAGGCAAAGGAAAAGGCTGAGAGCCAAAGTGACAGGGTCTGCTCGTGTGTCCTGTTAGGAGGTTTCAGACAAGCTATGCCTTTCAGGCCTCGCTTCTTTACTCTGGGAGTTATTGCTGGACGTTTAGCATGTTTTGAACTGCAGTCTGCTAGGGCCGAGAAAAGCACCGTAGGAGGTTCCAGGCATGTTCCCTCTTTCCAGGCAAAGGAAAAGGCTGAGAGCCAAAGTGACAGGGTCTGCTCGTGTGTCCTGTTAGGAGGTTTCAGACAAGCTATGCCTTTCAGGCCTCGCTTCTTTACTTTGGGAGTTATTGCTGGACGTTTAGCATGTTTTGAACTGCAGTCTGCTAGGGCCGAGAAAAGCACCGTAGGAGGTTCCAGGCATGTTCCCTCTTTCCAGGCAAAGGAAAAGGCTGAGAGCCAAAGTGACAGGGTCTGCTCGTGTGTCCTGTTAGGAGGTTTCAGACAAGCTATGCCTTTCAGGCCTAGCTTCTTTACTTTGGGAGTTATTGCTGGACGTTTAGCATGTTTTGAACTGCAGTCTGCTAGGGCCGAGAAAAGCACCGTAGGAGGTTCCAGGCATGTTCCCTCTTTCCAGGCAAAGGAAAAGGCTGAGAGCCAAAGTGACAGGGTCTGCTCGTGTGTCCTGTTAGGAGGTTTCAGACAAGCTATGCCTTTCAGGCCTAGCTTCTTTACTTTGGGAGTTATTGCTGGACGTTTAGCATGTTTTGAACTGCAGTCTGCTAGGGCCGAGAAAAGCACCGTAGGAGGTTCCAGGCATGTTCCCTCTTTCCAGGCAAAGGAAAAGGCTGAGAGCCAAAGCGACAGGGTCTGCTCGTGTGTCCTGTTAGGAGGTTTCAGACAAGCTATGCCTTTCAGGCCTAGCTTCTTTACTTTGGGAGTTATTGCTGGACGTTTAGCATGTTTTGAACTGCAGTCTGCTAGGGCCGAGAAAAGCACCGTAGGAGGTTCCAGGCATGTTCCCTCTTTCCAGGCAAAGGAAAAGGCTGAGAGCCAAAGTGACAGGGTCTGCTCGTGTGTCCTCTTAGGAGGTTTCAGACAAGCTATGCCTTTCAGGCCTAGCTTCTTTACTTTGGGAGTTATTGCTGGACGTTTAGCATGTTTTGAACTGCAGTCTGCTAGGGCCGAGAAAAGCACCGTAGGAGGTTCCAGGCATGTTCCCTCTTTCCAGGCAAAGGAAAAGGCTGAGAGCCAAAGCGACAGGGTCTGCTCGTGTGTCCTGTTAGGAGGTTTCAGACAAGCTATGCCTTTCAGGCCTAGCTTCTTTACTTTGGGAGTTATTGCTGGACGTTTAGCATGTTTTGAACTGCAGTCTGCTAGGGCCGAGAAAAGCACCGTAGGAGGTTCCAGGCATGTTCCCTCTTTCCAGGCAAAGGAAAAGGCTGAGAGCCAAAGTGACAGGGTCTGCTCGTGTGTCCTCTTAGGAGGTTTCAGACAAGCTATGCCTTTCAGGCCTAGCTTCTTTACTTTGGGAGTTATTGCTGGACGTTTAGCATGTTTTGAACTGCAGTCTGCTAGGGCCGAGAAAAGCACCGTAGGAGGTTCCAGGCATGTTCCCTCTTTCCAGGCAAAGGAAAAGGCTGAAATCCAAAAAGTGACAGGGTCTGCTCGTGTGTCCTGTTAGGAGGTTTCAGACAAGCTATGCCTTTCAGGCCTACCTTCTTTACTTTGGGAGTTATTGCTGGACGTTTAGCATGTTTTGAACTGCAGTCTGCTAGGGCCGAAAAAAGCACCGTAGGAGGTTCCAGGCATGTTCCCTCTTTCCAGGCAAAGGAAAAGGCTGAGAGCCAAAGCGACAGGGTCTGCTCGTGTGTCCTGTTAGGAGGTTTCAGACAAGCTATGCCTTTCAGGCCTAGCTTCTTTACTTTGGGAGTTATTGCTGGACGTTTAGCATGTTTTGAACTGCAGTCTGCTAGGGCCGAGAAAAGCACCGTAGGATGTTCCAGGAATGTTCCCTCTTTCCAGGCAAAGGAAAAGGCTGAGAGCCAAAGCGACAGGGTCTGCTCGTGTGTCCTGTTAGGAGGTTTCAGACAAGCTATGCCTTTCAGGCCTAGCTTCTTTACTTTGGGAGTTATTGCTGGACGTTTAGCATGTTTTGAACTGCAGTCTGCTAGGGCCGAGAAAAGCACCGTAGGAGGTTCCAGGCATGTTCCCTCTTTCCAGGCAAAGGAAAAGGCTGAGAGCCAAAGCGACAGGGTCTGCTCCTGTGTCCTGTTAGGAGGTTTCAGACAAGCTAGGCCTTTCAGGCCTAGCTTCTTTACTTTGGGAGTTATTGCTGGACGTTTAGCATGTTTTGAACTGCAGTCTGCTAGGGCCGAGAAAAGCACCGTAGGAGGTTCCAGGCATGTTCCCTCTTTCCAGGCAAAGGAAAAGGCTGAGAGCCAAAGTGACAGGGTCTGCTCGTGTGTCCTGTTAGGAGGTTTCAGACAAGCTATGCCTTTCAGGCCTAGCTTCTTTACTTTGGGAGTTATTGCTGGACGTTTAGCATGTTTTGAACTGCAGTCTGCTAGGGCCGAGAAAAGCACCGTAGGAGGTTCCAGGCATGTTCCCTCTTTCCAGGCAAAGGAAAAGGCTGAGAGCCAAAGTGACAGGGTCTGCTCGTGTGTCCTGTTAGGAGGTTTCAGACAAGCTATGCCTTTCAGGCCTAGCTTCTTTACTTTGGGAGTTATTGCTGGACGTTTAGCATGTTTTGAACTGCAGTCTGCTAGGGCCGAGAAAAGCACCGTAGGAGGTTCCAGGCATGTTCCCTCTTTCCAGGCAAAGGAAAAGGCTGAGAGCCAAAGTGACAGGGTCTGCTCGTGTGTCCTGTTAGGAGGTTTCAGACAAGCTATGCCTTTCAGGCCTAGCTTCTTTACTTTGGGAGTTATTGCTGGACGTTTAGCATGTTTTGAACTGCAGTCTGCTAGGGCCGAAAAAAGCACCGTAGGAGGTTCCAGGCATGTTCCCTCTTTCCAGGCAAAGGAAAAGGCTGAGAGCCAAAGTGACAGGGTCTGCTCGTGTGTCCTGTTAGGAGGTTTCAGACAAGCTATGCCTTTCAGGCCTAGCTTCTTTACTTTGGGAGTTATTGCTGGACGTTTAGCATGTTTTGAACTGCAGTCTGCTAGGGCCGAGAAAAGCACCGTAGGAGGTTCCAGGCATGTTCCCTCTTTCCAGGCAAAGGAAAAGGCTGAGAGCCAAAGCGACAGGGTCTGCTCGTGTGTCCTGTTAGGAGGTTTCAGACAAGCTATGCCTTTCAGGCCTAGCTTCTTTACTTTGGGAGTTATTGCTGGACGTTTAGCATGTTTTGAACTGCAGTCTGCTAGGGCCGAGAAAAGCACCGTAGGAGGTTCCAGGCATGTTCCCTCTTTCCAGGCAAAGGAAAAGGCTGAAATCCAAAAAGTGACAGGGTCTGCTCGTGTGTCCTGTTAGGAGGTTTCAGACAAGCTATGCCTTTCAGGCCTAGCTTCTTTACTTTGGGAGTTATTGCTGGACGTTTAGCATGTTTTGAACTGCAGTCTGCTAGGGCCAAGAAAAGCACCGTAGGAGGTTCCAGGCATGTTCCCTCTTTCCAGGCAAAGGAAAAGGCTGAGAGCCAAAGTGACAGGGTCTGCTCGTGTGTCCTGTTAGGAGGTTTCAGACAAGCTATGCCTTTCAGGCCTAGCTTCTTTACTTTGGGAGTTATTGCTGGACGTTTAGCATGTTTTGAACTGCAGTCTGCTAGGGCCGAGAAAAGCACCGTAGGAGGTTCCAGGCATGTTCCCTCTTTCCAGGCAAAGGAAAAGGCTGAGAGCCAAAGCGACAGGGTCTGCTCGTGTGTCCTGTTAGGAGGTTTCAGACAAGCTATGCCTTTCAGGCCTAGCTTCTTTACTTTGGGAGTTATTGCTGGACGTTTAGCATGTTTTGAACTGCAGTCTGCTAGGGCCGAGAAAAGCACCGTAGGAGGTTCCAGGCATGTTCCCTCTTTCCAGGCAAAGGAAAAGGCTGAGAGCCAAAGTGACAGGGTCTGCTCGTGTGTCCTCTTAGGAGGTTTCAGACAAGCTATGCCTTTCAGGCCTAGCTTCTTTACTTTGGGAGTTATTGCTGGACGTTTAGCATGTTTTGAACTGCAGTCTGCTAGGGCCGAGAAAAGCACCGTAGGAGGTTCCAGGCATGTTCCCTCTTTCCAGGCAAAGGAAAAGGCTGAGAGCCAAAGCGACAGGGTCTGCTCGTGTGTCCTGTTAGGAGGTTTCAGACAAGCTATGCCTTTCAGGCCTAGCTTCTTTACTTTGGGAGTTATTGCTGGACGTTTAGCATGTTTTGAACTGCAGTCTGCTAGGGCCGAGAAAAGCACCGTAGGAGGTTCCAGGCATGTTCCCTCTTTCCAGGCAAAGGAAAAGGCTGAGAGCCAAAGTGACAGGGTCTGCTCGTGTGTCCTCTTAGGAGGTTTCAGACAAGCTATGCCTTTCAGGCCTAGCTTCTTTACTTTGGGAGTTATTGCTGGACGTTTAGCATGTTTTGAACTGCAGTCTGCTAGGGCCGAGAAAAGCACCGTAGGAGGTTCCAGGCATGTTCCCTCTTTCCAGGCAAAGGAAAAGGCTGAAATCCAAAAAGTGACAGGGTCTGCTCGTGTGTCCTGTTAGGAGGTTTCAGACAAGCTATGCCTTTCAGGCCTAGCTTCTTTACTTTGGGAGTTATTGCTGGACGTTTAGCATGTTTTGAACTGCAGTCTGCTAGGGCCGAGAAAAGCACCGTAGGAGGTTCCAGGCATGTTCCCTCTTTCCAGGCAAAGGAAAAGGCTGAGAGCCAAAGTGACAGGGTCTGCTCGTGTGTCCTGTTAGGAGGTTTCAGACAAGCTATGCCTTTCAGGCCTAGCTTCTTTACTTTGGGAGTTATTGCTGGACGTTTAGCATGTTTTGAACTGCAGTCTGCTAGGGCCGAGAAAAGCACCGTAGGAGGTTCCAGGCATGTTCCCTCTTTCCAGGCAAAGGAAAAGGCTGAGAGCCAAAGCGACAGGGTCTGCTCGTGTGTCCTGTTAGGAGGTTTCAGACAAGCTATGCCTTTCAGGCCTAGCTTCTTTACTTTGGGAGTTATTGCTGGACGTTTAGCATGTTTTGAACTGCAGTCTGCTAGGGCCGAGAAAAGCACCGTAGGAGGTTCCAGGCATGTTCCCTCTTTCCAGGCAAAGGAAAAGGCTGAGAGCCAAAGCGACAGGGTCTGCTCGTGTGTCCTGTTAGGAGGTTTCAGACAAGCTATGCCTTTCAGGCCTAGCTTCTTTACTTTGGGAGTTATTGCTGGACGTTTAGCATGTTTTGAACTGCAGTCTGCTAGGGCCGAGAAAAGCACCGTAGGAGGTTCCAGGCATGTTCCCTCTTTCCAGGCAAAGGAAAAGGCTGAAATCCAAAAAGTGACAGGGTCTGCTCGTGTGTCCTGTTAGGAGGTTTCAGACAAGCTATGCCTTTCAGGCCTAGCTTCTTTACTTTGGAAGTTATTGCTGGACGTTTAGCATGTTTTGAACTGCAGTCTGCTAGGGCCGAGAAAAGCACCGTAGGAGGTTCCAGGCATGTTCCCTCTTTCCAGGCAAAGGAAAAGGCTGAGAGCCAAAGTGACAGGGTCTGCTCGTGTGTCCTGTTAGGAGGTTTCAGACAAGCTATGCCTTTCAGGCCTAGCTTCTTTACTTTGGGAGTTATTGCTGGACGTTTAGCATGTTTTGAACTGCAGTCTGCTAGGGCCGAGAAAAGCACCGTAGGAGGTTCCAGGCATGTTCCCTCTTTCCAGGCAAAGGAAAAGGCTGAGAGCCAAAGTGACAGGGTCTGCTCGTGTGTCCTCTTAGGAGGTTTCAGACAAGCTATGCCTTTCAGGCCTAGCTTCTTTACTTTGGGAGTTATTGCTGGACGTTTAGCATGTTTTGAACTGCAGTCTGCTAGGGCCGAGAAAAGCACCGTAGGAGGTTCCAGGCATGTTCCCTCTTTCCAGGCAAAGGAAAAGGCTGAGAGCCAAAGCGACAGGGTCTGCTCGTGTGTCCTGTTAGGAGGTTTCAGACAAGCTATGCCTTTCAGGCCTAGCTTCTTTACTTTGGGAGTTATTGCTGGATGTTTAGCATGTTTTGAACTGCAGTCTGCTAGGGCCGAGAAAAGCACCGTAGGAGGTTCCAGGCATGTTCCCTCTTTCCAGGCAAAGGAAAAGGCTGAGAGCCAAAGTGACAGGGTCTGCTCGTGTGTCCTGTTAGGAGGTTTCAGACAAGCTATGCCTTTCAGGCCTAGCTTCTTTACTTTGGGAGTTATTGCTGGACGTTTAGCATGTTTTGAACTGCAGTCTGCTAGGGCCGAGAAAAGCACCGTAGGAGGTTCCAGGCATGTTCCCTCTTTCCAGGCAAAGGAAAAGGCTGAGAGCCAAAGTGACAGGGTCTGCTCGTGTGTCCTGTTAGGAGGTTTCAGACAAGCTATGCCTTTCAGGCCTCGCTTCTTTACTTTGGGAGTTATTGCTGGACGTTTAGCATGTTTTGAACTGCAGTCTGCTAGGGCCGAGAAAAGCACCGTAGGAGGTTCCAGGCATGTTCCCTCTTTCCAGGCAAAGGAAAAGGCTGAGAGCCAAAGCGACAGGGTCTGCTCGTGTGTCCTGTTAGGAGGTTTCAGACAAGCTATGCCTTTCAGGCCTAGCTTCTTTACTTTGGGAGTTATTGCTGGACGTTTAGCATGTTTTGAACTGCAGTCTGCTAGGGCCGAGAAAAGCACCGTAGGAGGTTCCAGGCATGTTCCCTCTTTCCAGGCAAAGGAAAAGGCTGAAATCCAAAAAGTGACAGGGTCTGCTCGTGTGTCCTGTTAGGAGGTTTCAGACAAGCTATGGCTTTCAGGCCTAGCTTCTTTACTTTGGGAGTTATTGCTGGACGTTTAGCATGTTTTGAACTGCAGTCTGCTAGGGCCGAGAAAAGCACCGTAGGAGGCTCCAGGCATGTTCCCTCTTTCCAGGCAAAGGAAAAGGCTGAAATCCAAAAAGTGACAGGGTCTGCTCGTGTGTCCTGTTAGGAGGTTTCAGACAAGCTATGCCTTTCAGGCCTAGCTTCTTTACTTTGGGAGTTATTGCTGGACGTTTAGCATGTTTTGAACTGCAGTCTGCTAGGGCCGAGAAAAGCACCGTAGGAGGTTCCAGGCATGTTCCCTCTTTCCAGGCAAAGGAAAAGGCTGAGAGCCAAAGTGACAGGGTCTGCTCGTGTGTCCTGTTAGGAGGTTTCAGACAAGCTATGCCTTTCAGGCCTCGCTTCTTTACTCTGGGAGTTATTGCTGGACGTTTAGCATGTTTTGAACTGCAGTCTGCTAGGGCCGAGAAAAGCACCGTAGGAGGTTCCAGGCATGTTCCCTCTTTCCAGGCAAAGGAAAAGGCTGAGAGCCAAAGTGACAGGGTCTGCTCGTGTGTCCTGTTAGGAGGTTTCAGACAAGCTATGCCTTTCAGGCCTCGCTTCTTTACTTTGGGAGTTATTGCTGGACGTTTAGCATGTTTTGAACTGCAGTCTGCTAGGGCCGAGAAAAGCACCGTAGGAGGTTCCAGGCATGTTCCCTCTTTCCAGGCAAAGGAAAAGGCTGAGAGCCAAAGTGACAGGGTCTGCTCGTGTGTCCTGTTAGGAGGTTTCAGACAAGCTATGCCTTTCAGGCCTAGCTTCTTTACTTTGGGAGTTATTGCTGGACGTTTAGCATGTTTTGAACTGCAGTCTGCTAGGGCCGAGAAAAGCACCGTAGGAGGTTCCAGGCATGTTCCCTCTTTCCAGGCAAAGGAAAAGGCTGAGAGCCAAAGTGACAGGGTCTGCTCGTGTGTCCTGTTAGGAGGTTTCAGACAAGCTATGCCTTTCAGGCCTAGCTTCTTTACTTTGGGAGTTATTGCTGGACGTTTAGCATGTTTTGAACTGCAGTCTGCTAGGGCCGAGAAAAGCACCGTAGGAGGTTCCAGGCATGTTCCCTCTTTCCAGGCAAAGGAAAAGGCTGAGAGCCAAAGCGACAGGGTCTGCTCGTGTGTCCTGTTAGGAGGTTTCAGACAAGCTATGCCTTTCAGGCCTAGCTTCTTTACTTTGGGAGTTATTGCTGGACGTTTAGCATGTTTTGAACTGCAGTCTGCTAGGGCCGAGAAAAGCACCGTAGGAGGTTCCAGGCATGTTCCCTCTTTCCAGGCAAAGGAAAAGGCTGAGAGCCAAAGTGACAGGGTCTGCTCGTGTGTCCTCTTAGGAGGTTTCAGACAAGCTATGCCTTTCAGGCCTAGCTTCTTTACTTTGGGAGTTATTGCTGGACGTTTAGCATGTTTTGAACTGCAGTCTGCTAGGGCCGAGAAAAGCACCGTAGGAGGTTCCAGGCATGTTCCCTCTTTCCAGGCAAAGGAAAAGGCTGAGAGCCAAAGCGACAGGGTCTGCTCGTGTGTCCTGTTAGGAGGTTTCAGACAAGCTATGCCTTTCAGGCCTAGCTTCTTTACTTTGGGAGTTATTGCTGGACGTTTAGCATGTTTTGAACTGCAGTCTGCTAGGGCCGAGAAAAGCACCGTAGGAGGTTCCAGGCATGTTCCCTCTTTCCAGGCAAAGGAAAAGGCTGAGAGCCAAAGTGACAGGGTCTGCTCGTGTGTCCTCTTAGGAGGTTTCAGACAAGCTATGCCTTTCAGGCCTAGCTTCTTTACTTTGGGAGTTATTGCTGGACGTTTAGCATGTTTTGAACTGCAGTCTGCTAGGGCCGAGAAAAGCACCGTAGGAGGTTCCAGGCATGTTCCCTCTTTCCAGGCAAAGGAAAAGGCTGAAATCCAAAAAGTGACAGGGTCTGCTCGTGTGTCCTGTTAGGAGGTTTCAGACAAGCTATGCCTTTCAGGCCTACCTTCTTTACTTTGGGAGTTATTGCTGGACGTTTAGCATGTTTTGAACTGCAGTCTGCTAGGGCCGAAAAAAGCACCGTAGGAGGTTCCAGGCATGTTCCCTCTTTCCAGGCAAAGGAAAAGGCTGAGAGCCAAAGCGACAGGGTCTGCTCGTGTGTCCTGTTAGGAGGTTTCAGACAAGCTATGCCTTTCAGGCCTAGCTTCTTTACTTTGGGAGTTATTGCTGGACGTTTAGCATGTTTTGAACTGCAGTCTGCTAGGGCCGAGAAAAGCACCGTAGGATGTTCCAGGAATGTTCCCTCTTTCCAGGCAAAGGAAAAGGCTGAGAGCCAAAGCGACAGGGTCTGCTCGTGTGTCCTGTTAGGAGGTTTCAGACAAGCTATGCCTTTCAGGCCTAGCTTCTTTACTTTGGGAGTTATTGCTGGACGTTTAGCATGTTTTGAACTGCAGTCTGCTAGGGCCGAGAAAAGCACCGTAGGAGGTTCCAGGCATGTTCCCTCTTTCCAGGCAAAGGAAAAGGCTGAGAGCCAAAGCGACAGGGTCTGCTCCTGTGTCCTGTTAGGAGGTTTCAGACAAGCTAGGCCTTTCAGGCCTAGCTTCTTTACTTTGGGAGTTATTGCTGGACGTTTAGCATGTTTTGAACTGCAGTCTGCTAGGGCCGAGAAAAGCACCGTAGGAGGTTCCAGGCATGTTCCCTCTTTCCAGGCAAAGGAAAAGGCTGAGAGCCAAAGTGACAGGGTCTGCTCGTGTGTCCTGTTAGGAGGTTTCAGACAAGCTATGCCTTTCAGGCCTAGCTTCTTTACTTTGGGAGTTATTGCTGGACGTTTAGCATGTTTTGAACTGCAGTCTGCTAGGGCCGAGAAAAGCACCGTAGGAGGTTCCAGGCATGTTCCCTCTTTCCAGGCAAAGGAAAAGGCTGAGAGCCAAAGTGACAGGGTCTGCTCGTGTGTCCTGTTAGGAGGTTTCAGACAAGCTATGCCTTTCAGGCCTAGCTTCTTTACTTTGGGAGTTATTGCTGGACGTTTAGCATGTTTTGAACTGCAGTCTGCTAGGGCCGAGAAAAGCACCGTAGGAGGTTCCAGGCATGTTCCCTCTTTCCAGGCAAAGGAAAAGGCTGAGAGCCAAAGTGACAGGGTCTGCTCGTGTGTCCTGTTAGGAGGTTTCAGACAAGCTATGCCTTTCAGGCCTCGCTTCTTTACTTTGGGAGTTATTGCTGGACGTTTAGCATGTTTTGAACTGCAGTCTGCTAGGGCCGAAAAAAGCACCGTAGGAGGTTCCAGGCATGTTCCCTCTTTCCAGGCAAAGGAAAAGGCTGAGAGCCAAAGCGACAGGGTCTGCTCGTGTGTCCTGTTAGGAGGTTTCAGACAAGCTAGGCCTTTCAGGCCTAGCTTCTTTACTTTGGGAGTTATTGCTGGACGTTTAGCATGTTTTGAACTGCAGTCTGCTAGGGCCGAGAAAAGCACCGTAGGAGGTTCCAGGCATGTTCCCTCTTTCCAGGCAAAGGAAAAGGCTGAGAGCCAAAGAGACAGGGTCTGCTCGTGTGTCCTGTTAGGAGGTTTCAGACAAGCTATGCCTTTCAGGCCTAGCTTCTTTACTTTGGGAGTTATTGCTGGACGTTTAGCATGTTTTGAACTGCAGTCTGCTAGGGCCGAGAAAAGCACCGTAGGAGGTTCCAGGCATGTTCCCTCTTTCCAGGCAAAGGAAAAGGCTGAGAGCCAAAGTGACAGGGTCTGCTCGTGTGTCCTCGTAGGAGGTTTCAGACAAGCTATGCCTTTCAGGCCTAGCTTCTTTACTTTGGGAGTTATTGCTGGACGTTTAGCATGTTTTGAACTGCAGTCTGCTAGGGCCGAGAAAAGCACCGTAGGAGGTTCCAGGCATGTTCCCTCTTTCCAGGCAAAGGAAAAGGCTGAGAGCCAAAGTGACAGGGTCTGCTCGTGTGTCCTGTTAGGAGGTTTCAGACAAGCTATGCCTTTCAGGCCTAGCTTCTTTACTTTGGGAGTTATTGCTGGACGTTTAGCATGTTTTGAACTGCAGTCTGCTAGGGCCGAGAAAAGCACCGTAGGAGGTTCCAGGCATGTTCCCTCTCTCCAGGCAAAGGAAAAGGCTTAGAGCCAAAGTGACAGGGTCTGCTCGTGTGTCCTGTTAGGAGGTTTCAGACAAGCTATGCCTTTCAGGCCTCGCTTCTTTACTTTGGGAGTTATTGCTGGACGTTTAGCATGTTTTGAACTGCAGTCTGCTAGGGCCGAGAAAAGCACCGTAGGAGGTTCCAGGCATGTTTCCTCTTTCCAGGCAAAGGAAAAGGCTGAGAGCCAAAGTGACAGGGTCTGCTGGTGTGTCCTGTTAGGAGGTTTCAGACAAGCTATGCCTTTCAGGCCTCGCTTCTTTACTTTGGGAGTTATTGCTGGACGTTTAGCATGTTTTGAACTGCAGTCTGCTAGGGCCGAGAAAAGCACCGTAGGAGGTTCCAGGCATGTTCCCTCTTTCCAGGCAAAGGAAAAGGCTGAGAGCCAAAGTGACAGGGTCTGCTCGTGTGTCCTGTTAGGAGGTTTCAGACAAGCTATGCCTTTCAGGCCTAGCTTCTTTACTTTGGGAGTTATTGCTGGACGTTTAGCATGTTTTGAACTGCAGTCTGCTAGGGCCGAGAAAAGCACCGTAGGAGGTTCCAGGCATGTTCCCTCTTTCCAGGCAAAGGAAAAGGCTGAGAGCCAAAGTGACAGGGTCTGCTCGTGTGTCCTGTTAGGAGGTTTCAGACAAGCTATGCCTTTCAGGCCTAGCTTCTTTACTTTGGGAGTTATTGCTGGACGTTTAGCATGTTTTGAACTGCAGTCTGCTAGGGCCGAAAAAAGCACCGTAGGAGGTTCCAGGCATGTTCCCTCTTTCCAGGCAAAGGAAAAGGCTGAGAGCCAAAGTGACAGGGTCTGCTCGTGTGTCCTGTTAGGAGGTTTCAGACAAGCTATGCCTTTCAGGCCTAGCTTCTTTACTTTGGGAGTTATTGCTGGACGTTTAGCATGTTTTGAACTGCAGTCTGCTAGGGCCGAGAAAAGCACCGTAGGAGGTTCCAGGCATGTTCCCTCTTTCCAGGCAAAGGAAAAGGCTGAGAGCCAAAGCGACAGGGTCTGCTCGTGTGTCCTGTTAGGAGGTTTCAGACAAGCTATGCCTTTCAGGCCTAGCTTCTTTACTTTGGGAGTTATTGCTGGACGTTTAGCATGTTTTGAACTGCAGTCTGCTAGGGCCGAGAAAAGCACCGTAGGAGGTTCCAGGCATGTTCCCTCTTTCCAGGCAAAGGAAAAGGCTGAAATCCAAAAAGTGACAGGGTCTGCTCGTGTGTCCTGTTAGGAGGTTTCAGACAAGCTATGCCTTTCAGGCCTAGCTTCTTTACTTTGGGAGTTATTGCTGGACGTTTAGCATGTTTTGAACTGCAGTCTGCTAGGGCCAAGAAAAGCACCGTAGGAGGTTCCAGGCATGTTCCCTCTTTCCAGGCAAAGGAAAAGGCTGAGAGCCAAAGTGACAGGGTCTGCTCGTGTGTCCTGTTAGGAGGTTTCAGACAAGCTATGCCTTTCAGGCCTAGCTTCTTTACTTTGGGAGTTATTGCTGGACGTTTAGCATGTTTTGAACTGCAGTCTGCTAGGGCCGAGAAAAGCACCGTAGGAGGTTCCAGGCATGTTCCCTCTTTCCAGGCAAAGGAAAAGGCTGAGAGCCAAAGCGACAGGGTCTGCTCGTGTGTCCTGTTAGGAGGTTTCAGACAAGCTATGCCTTTCAGGCCTAGCTTCTTTACTTTGGGAGTTATTGCTGGACGTTTAGCATGTTTTGAACTGCAGTCTGCTAGGGCCGAGAAAAGCACCGTAGGAGGTTCCAGGCATGTTCCCTCTTTCCAGGCAAAGGAAAAGGCTGAGAGCCAAAGTGACAGGGTCTGCTCGTGTGTCCTCTTAGGAGGTTTCAGACAAGCTATGCCTTTCAGGCCTAGCTTCTTTACTTTGGGAGTTATTGCTGGACGTTTAGCATGTTTTGAACTGCAGTCTGCTAGGGCCGAGAAAAGCACCGTAGGAGGTTCCAGGCATGTTCCCTCTTTCCAGGCAAAGGAAAAGGCTGAGAGCCAAAGCGACAGGGTCTGCTCGTGTGTCCTGTTAGGAGGTTTCAGACAAGCTATGCCTTTCAGGCCTAGCTTCTTTACTTTGGGAGTTATTGCTGGACGTTTAGCATGTTTTGAACTGCAGTCTGCTAGGGCCGAGAAAAGCACCGTAGGAGGTTCCAGGCATGTTCCCTCTTTCCAGGCAAAGGAAAAGGCTGAGAGCCAAAGTGACAGGGTCTGCTCGTGTGTCCTCTTAGGAGGTTTCAGACAAGCTATGCCTTTCAGGCCTAGCTTCTTTACTTTGGGAGTTATTGCTGGACGTTTAGCATGTTTTGAACTGCAGTCTGCTAGGGCCGAGAAAAGCACCGTAGGAGGTTCCAGGCATGTTCCCTCTTTCCAGGCAAAGGAAAAGGCTGAAATCCAAAAAGTGACAGGGTCTGCTCGTGTGTCCTGTTAGGAGGTTTCAGACAAGCTATGCCTTTCAGGCCTAGCTTCTTTACTTTGGGAGTTATTGCTGGACGTTTAGCATGTTTTGAACTGCAGTCTGCTAGGGCCGAGAAAAGCACCGTAGGAGGTTCCAGGCATGTTCCCTCTTTCCAGGCAAAGGAAAAGGCTGAGAGCCAAAGTGACAGGGTCTGCTCGTGTGTCCTGTTAGGAGGTTTCAGACAAGCTATGCCTTTCAGGCCTAGCTTCTTTACTTTGGGAGTTATTGCTGGACGTTTAGCATGTTTTGAACTGCAGTCTGCTAGGGCCGAGAAAAGCACCGTAGGAGGTTCCAGGCATGTTCCCTCTTTCCAGGCAAAGGAAAAGGCTGAGAGCCAAAGCGACAGGGTCTGCTCGTGTGTCCTGTTAGGAGGTTTCAGACAAGCTATGCCTTTCAGGCCTAGCTTCTTTACTTTGGGAGTTATTGCTGGACGTTTAGCATGTTTTGAACTGCAGTCTGCTAGGGCCGAGAAAAGCACCGTAGGAGGTTCCAGGCATGTTCCCTCTTTCCAGGCAAAGGAAAAGGCTGAGAGCCAAAGCGACAGGGTCTGCTCGTGTGTCCTGTTAGGAGGTTTCAGACAAGCTATGCCTTTCAGGCCTAGCTTCTTTACTTTGGGAGTTATTGCTGGACGTTTAGCATGTTTTGAACTGCAGTCTGCTAGGGCCGAGAAAAGCACCGTAGGAGGTTCCAGGCATGTTCCCTCTTTCCAGGCAAAGGAAAAGGCTGAAATCCAAAAAGTGACAGGGTCTGCTCGTGTGTCCTGTTAGGAGGTTTCAGACAAGCTATGCCTTTCAGGCCTAGCTTCTTTACTTTGGAAGTTATTGCTGGACGTTTAGCATGTTTTGAACTGCAGTCTGCTAGGGCCGAGAAAAGCACCGTAGGAGGTTCCAGGCATGTTCCCTCTTTCCAGGCAAAGGAAAAGGCTGAGAGCCAAAGTGACAGGGTCTGCTCGTGTGTCCTGTTAGGAGGTTTCAGACAAGCTATGCCTTTCAGGCCTAGCTTCTTTACTTTGGGAGTTATTGCTGGACGTTTAGCATGTTTTGAACTGCAGTCTGCTAGGGCCGAGAAAAGCACCGTAGGAGGTTCCAGGCATGTTCCCTCTTTCCAGGCAAAGGAAAAGGCTGAGAGCCAAAGTGACAGGGTCTGCTCGTGTGTCCTCTTAGGAGGTTTCAGACAAGCTATGCCTTTCAGGCCTAGCTTCTTTACTTTGGGAGTTATTGCTGGACGTTTAGCATGTTTTGAACTGCAGTCTGCTAGGGCCGAGAAAAGCACCGTAGGAGGTTCCAGGCATGTTCCCTCTTTCCAGGCAAAGGAAAAGGCTGAGAGCCAAAGCGACAGGGTCTGCTCGTGTGTCCTGTTAGGAGGTTTCAGACAAGCTATGCCTTTCAGGCCTAGCTTCTTTACTTTGGGAGTTATTGCTGGATGTTTAGCATGTTTTGAACTGCAGTCTGCTAGGGCCGAGAAAAGCACCGTAGGAGGTTCCAGGCATGTTCCCTCTTTCCAGGCAAAGGAAAAGGCTGAGAGCCAAAGTGACAGGGTCTGCTCGTGTGTCCTGTTAGGAGGTTTCAGACAAGCTATGCCTTTCAGGCCTAGCTTCTTTACTTTGGGAGTTATTGCTGGACGTTTAGCATGTTTTGAACTGCAGTCTGCTAGGGCCGAGAAAAGCACCGTAGGAGGTTCCAGGCATGTTCCCTCTTTCCAGGCAAAGGAAAAGGCTGAGAGCCAAAGTGACAGGGTCTGCTCGTGTGTCCTGTTAGGAGGTTTCAGACAAGCTATGCCTTTCAGGCCTCGCTTCTTTACTTTGGGAGTTATTGCTGGACGTTTAGCATGTTTTGAACTGCAGTCTGCTAGGGCCGAGAAAAGCACCGTAGGAGGTTCCAGGCATGTTCCCTCTTTCCAGGCAAAGGAAAAGGCTGAGAGCCAAAGCGACAGGGTCTGCTCCTGTGTCCTGTTAGGAGGTTTCAGACAAGCTAGGCCTTTCAGGCCTAGCTTCTTTACTTTGGGAGTTATTGCTGGACGTTTAGCATGTTTTGAACTGCAGTCTGCTAGGGCCGAGAAAAGCACCGTAGGAGGTTCCAGGCATGTTCCCTCTTTCCAGGCAAAGGAAAAGGCTGAAATCCAAAAAGTGACAGGGTCTGCTCGTGTGTCCTGTTAGGAGGTTTCAGACAAGCTATGCCTTTCAGGCCTAGCTTCTTTACTTTGGGAGTTATTGCTGGACGTTTAGCATGTTTTGAACTGCAGTCTGCTAGGGCCGAGAAAAGCACCGTAGGAGGCTCCAGGCATGTTCCCTCTTTCCAGGCAAAGGAAAAGGCTGAAATCCAAAAAGTGACAGGGTCTGCTCGTGTGTCCTGTTAGGAGGTTTCAGACAAGCTATGCCTTTCAGGCCTAGCTTCTTTACTTTGGGAGTTATTGCTGGACGTTTAGCATGTTTTGAACTGCAGTCTGCTAGGGCCGAGAAAAGCACCGTAGGAGGTTCCAGGCATGTTCCCTCTTTCCAGGCAAAGGAAAAGGCTGAGAGCCAAAGTGACAGGGTCTGCTCGTGTGTCCTGTTAGGAGGTTTCAGACAAGCTATGCCTTTCAGGCCTCGCTTCTTTACTCTGGGAGTTATTGCTGGACGTTTAGCATGTTTTGAACTGCAGTCTGCTAGGGCCGAGAAAAGCACCGTAGGAGGTTCCAGGCATGTTCCCTCTTTCCAGGCAAAGGAAAAGGCTGAGAGCCAAAGTGACAGGGTCTGCTCGTGTGTCCTGTTAGGAGGTTTCAGACAAGCTATGCCTTTCAGGCCTCGCTTCTTTACTTTGGGAGTTATTGCTGGACGTTTAGCATGTTTTGAACTGCAGTCTGCTAGGGCCGAGAAAAGCACCGTAGGAGGTTCCAGGCATGTTCCCTCTTTCCAGGCAAAGGAAAAGGCTGAGAGCCAAAGTGACAGGGTCTGCTCGTGTGTCCTGTTAGGAGGTTTCAGACAAGCTATGCCTTTCAGGCCTAGCTTCTTTACTTTGGGAGTTATTGCTGGACGTTTAGCATGTTTTGAACTGCAGTCTGCTAGGGCCGAGAAAAGCACCGTAGGAGGTTCCAGGCATGTTCCCTCTTTCCAGGCAAAGGAAAAGGCTGAGAGCCAAAGTGACAGGGTCTGCTCGTGTGTCCTGTTAGGAGGTTTCAGACAAGCTATGCCTTTCAGGCCTAGCTTCTTTACTTTGGGAGTTATTGCTGGACGTTTAGCATGTTTTGAACTGCAGTCTGCTAGGGCCGAGAAAAGCACCGTAGGAGGTTCCAGGCATGTTCCCATTTCTCGGCCCTAGCAGACTGCAGTTCAAAACATGCTAAACGTCCAGCAATAACTCCCAAAGTAAAGAAGCGAGGCCTGAAAGGCATAGCTTGTCTGAAACCTCCTAACAGGACACACGAGCAGACCCTGTCACTTTGGCTCTCAGCCTTTTCCTTTGCCTGGAAAGAGGGAACATGCCTGGAACCTCCTACGGTGCTTTTCTCGGCCCTAGCAGACTGCAGTTCAAAACATGCTAAACGTCCAGCAATAACTCCCAAAGTAAAGAAGCGAGGCCTGAAAGGCATAGCTTGTCTGAAACCTCCTAACAGGACACACGAGCAGACCCTGTCACTTTGGATCTCAGCCTTTTCCTTTGCCTGGAAAGAGGGAACATGCCTGGAACCTCCTACGGTGCTTTTCTCGGCCCTAGCAGACTGCAGTTCAAAACATGCTAAACGTCCAGCAATAACTCCCAAAGTAAAGAAGCTAGGCATGAAAGGCATAGCTTGTCTGAAACCTCCTAACAGGACACACGAGCAGACCCTGTCACTTTGGCTCTCAGCCTTTTCCTTTGCCTGGAAAGAGGGAACATGCCTGGAACCTCCTACGGTGCTTTTCTCGGCCCTAGCAGACTGCAGTTCAAAACATGCTAAACGTCCAGCAATAACTCCCAAAGTAAAGAAGCTAGGCCTGAAAGGCATAGCTTGTCTGAAACCTCCTAACAGGACACACGAGCAGACCCTGTCACTTTTTGGATTTCAGCCTTTTCCTTTGCCTGGAAAGAGGGAACATGCCTGGAACCTCCTACGGTGCTTTTCTCGGCCCTAGCAGACTGCAGTTCAAAACATGCTAAACGTCCAGCAATAACTCCCAAAGTAAAGAAGCGAGGCCTGAAAGGCATAGCTTGTCTGAAACCTCCTAACAGGACACACGAGCAGACCCTGTCGCTTTGGCTCTCAGCCTTTTCCTTTGCCTGGAAAGAGGGAACATGCCTGGAACCTCCTACGGTGCTTTTCTCGGCCCTAGCAGACTGCAGTTCAAAACATGCTAAACGTCCAGCAATAACTCCCAAAGTAAAGAAGCGAGGCCTGAAAGGCATAGCTTGTCTGAAACCTCCTAACAGGACACACGAGCAGACCCTGTCACTTTGGCTCTCAGCCTTTTCCTTTGCCTGGAAAGAGGGAACATGCCTGGAACCTCCTACGGTGCTTTTCTCCGCCCTAGCAGACTGCAGTTCAAAACATGCTAAACGTCCAGCAATAACTCCCAAAGTAAAGAAGCTAGGCCTGAAAGGCATAGCTTGTCTGAAACCTCCTAACAGGACACACGAGCAGACCCTGTCACTTTGGCTCTCAGCCTTTTCCTTTGCCTGGAAAGAGGGAACATGCCTGGAACCTCCTACGGTGCTTTTCTCGGCCCTAGCAGACTGCAGTTCAAAACATGCTAAACGTCCAGCAATAACTCCCAAAGTAAAGAAGCTAGGCCTGAAAGGCATAGCTTGTCTGAAACCTCCTAACAGGACACACGAGCAGACCCTGTCACTTTGGCTCTCTGCCTTTTCCTTTGCCTGGAAAGAGGGAACATTCCTGGAACCTCCTACGGTGCTTTTCTCGGCCCTAGCAGACTGCAGTTCAAAACATGCTAAACGTCCAGCAATAACTCCCAAAGTAAAGAAGCTAGGCCTGAAAGGCATAGCTTGTCTGAAACCTCCTCACAGGACACACGAGCAGACCCTGTCACTTTGGCTCTCAGCCTTTTCCTTTGCCTGGAAAGAGGGAACATGCCTGGAACCTCCTACGGTGCTTTTCTCGGCCCTAGCAGACTGCAGTTCAAAACATGCTAAACGTCCAGCAATAACTCCCAAAGTAAAGAAGCTAGGCCTGAAAGGCATAGCTTGTCTGAAACCTCCTAACAGGACACACGAGCAGACCCTGTCACTTTGGCTCTCAGCCTTTTCCTTTGCCTGGAAAGAGGGAACATGCCTGGAACCTCCTACGGTGCTTTTCTCGGCCCTAGCAGACTGCAGTTCAAAACATGCTAAACGTCCAGCAATAACTCCCAAAGTAAAGAAGCTAGGCCTGAAAGGCATAGCTTGTCTGAAACCTCCTAACAGGACACACGAGCAGACCCTGTCACTTTGGCTCTCAGCCTTTTCCTTTGCCTGGAAAGAGGGAACATGCCTGGAACCTCCTACGGTGCTTTTCTCGGCCCTAGCAGACTGCAGTTCAAAACATGCTAAACGTCCAGCAATAACTCCCAAAGTAAAGAAGCTAGGCCTGAAAGGCATAGCTTGTCTGAAACCTCCTAACAGGACACACGAGCAGACCCTGTCGCTTTGGCTCTCAGCCTTTTCCTTTGCCTGGAAAGAGGGAACATGCCTGGAACCTCCTACGGTGCTTTTCTCGGCCCTAGCAGACTGCAGTTCAAAACATGCTAAACGTCCAGCAATAACTCCCAAAGTAAAGAAGCTAGGCATGAAAGGCATAGCTTGTCTGAAACCTCCTAACAGGACACACGAGCAGACCCTGTCGCTTTGGCTCTCAGCCTTTTCCTTTGCCTGGAAAGAGGGAACATGCCTGGAACCTCCTACGGTGCTTTTCTCGGCCCTAGCAGACTGCAGTTCAAAACATGCTAAACGTCCAGCAATAACTCCCAAAGTAAAGAAGCTAGGCCTGAAAGGCATAGCTTGTCTGAAACCTCCTAACAGGACACACGAGCAGACCCTGTCGCTTTGGCTCTCAGCCTTTTCCTTTGCCTGGAAAGAGGGAACATGCCTGGAACCTCCTACGGTGCTTTTCTCGGCCCTAGCAGACTGCAGTTCAAAACATGCTAAACGTCCAGCAATAACTCCCAAAGTAAAGAAGCTAGGCCTGAAAGGCATAGCTTGTCTGAAACCTCCTCACAGGACACACGAGCAGACCCTGTCGCTTTGGCTCTCAGCCTTTTCCTTTGCCTGGAAAGAGGGAACATGCCTGGAACCTCCTACGGTGCTTTTCTCGGCCCTAGCAGACTGCAGTTCAAAACATGCTAAACGTCCAGCAATAACTCCCAAAGTAAAGAAGCTAGGCCTGAAAGGCATAGCTTGTCTGAAACCTCCTAACAGGACACACGAGCAGACCCTGTCGCTTTGGCTCTCAGCCTTTTCCTTTGCCTGGAAAGAGGGAACATGCCTGGAACCTCCTACGGTGCTTTTCTTGGCCCTAGCAGACTGCAGTTCAAAACATGCTAAACGTCCAGCAATAACTCCCAAAGTAAAGAAGCTAGGCCTGAAAGGCATAGCTTGTCTGAAACCTCCTAACAGGACACACGAGCAGACCCTGTCGCTTTGGCTCTCAGCCTTTTCCTTTGCCTGGAAAGAGGGAACATGCCTGGAACCTCCTACGGTGCTTTTCTCGGCCCTAGCAGACTGCAGTTCAAAACATGCTAAACGTCCAGCAATAACTCCCAAAGTAAAGAAGCTAGGCCTGAAAGGCATAGCTTGTCTGAAACCTCCTAACAGGACACACGAGCAGACCCTGTCGCTTTGGCTCTCAGCCTTTTCCTTTGCCTGGAAAGAGGGAACATGCCTGGAACCTCCTACGGTGCTTTTCTCGGCCCTAGCAGACTGCAGTTCAAAACATGCTAAACGTCCAGCAATAACTCCCAAAGTAAAGAAGCTAGGCCTGAGCAGCTGCGCAAAAGATTGAAAAGATAAAATCGGGCGTAATTACGTGGAGGTCGCTTACCCAGTCCTGTCCCTTATACCAGCCGATATATATACCGTTACTTATATACCGTTACACATATACATATATACCCATTGACAGGTCCGTTATGGCTCCCGATCGGGATTCAGCGATGACCCCAGATTTGCTCGATCTACTCCCAAGATCGCTAGCGGCCACTCCTATTGGTCAGCAAATCTCCCTTTACCATACCAGGGTACCCTTTCCACGGGGACGGTGCTGCACGCCAGACGTCTCTGTGCGATTTATCAGCTGCCCCAGCCACACGTACGACTTACAGGCTCCCTTGGACCCCTTGGTCCCCTTTTCTAAACATACCGTTTATCCGTGGCTTCAGGAGGTTGTTGTCTGTCCTCCGGGTGAGCGGCCGGGAGCGGGGGCTCCTCCGAGGAAAGTGCTCGGGGCGCCTAGGAGCGTCCGCTCCTCGGCGACTCCCTCGGACGAGCAGAGTCCTCCTGGCTGGCTCGCCAAATGACATACGGAAATCGACTCTATAACTGGAAAGTTATAAAGTAGGGATGTTTATTGCGCGCAGATGCACGGGGGGTCTCTCCGCCACAAGCTGCATGCCGAAGCAGTCGACTGATCTTACATTTATACAGTAAAACCATGACTGTTCTATCCACGCCTGGACATATTAAGTACCTAAACCCACCTACTCTCGCTTCTCGTGCTAATTAGCTTATCAGTCCTTGGCGCTTGCACAGATCCTTGTAAGGGTCGTGGGCAGGGGTCTCTGGGAGGGAGGAAGGCCGTATGTCTTCCTCATGATGTATTTTCACCTCTCGCCTGGAATGCATGGATCTTGCCAGCTTGCAGTGCCTCTATCAGTCTGTGCTAATTGATGTCCTTGTGAGGGGCCCATGGGCGTATTTCAGCCGTCTGTTTTTCTTTGTCGAAGAGATACGGGATGCGCCTCGGCTCTGCTTGCCTGAGAGAGCAGCCGTGGGCTGATAACATTCTGCCTTTGAATTCCTGCCTTTTACCTCTTTCTCGAGTTAGCATGAAGTGATCACAGCCCCTTTGCTCTGAGAGAAAAGCAGATTTGTCATGCCTTCCCCCTTTCCCGAGACCATGATCATCTAGTTAATTTTCAAATACCTAGTTAATATCTAGTTAATTTTCTATACCCGTACATCATGGGAGGCACTGTGTCGGACTGGGAAGGGACTGGAATGGGACTGGGAGGGAACAGGGAGGGGACTGGGAGGTACTGAGATGGACTGGTAGAGGACTGGGAGGGGCCTTGGACAGAAATGGGAGGGAACTGGGAGGGACTGAGAGGCACTGGGCAGGGACTGGGAGGCACTGGGCAGGGACCGGGAGGGGAATAGGAGGGACTGGTATATGACGAGGAGGGAGAGGGAGGGAACTGGGAGGCACTGGGATGGACTGGGAGGGGACTGGGAGTATTAGGAAACCTCCTAATACAACTTCCCTAGGGATTTTTCTTGCCGGGAGCGGCCATTTTCTCTGCCCAAGGGGCCTTTTATTCCCAACATGGCGAACGTCCAGCAATGGCTCCCAAACCGAAGCAGCCAGCACCAAAAGACATCCATGGCCTGAAACCGCCCCATGGCACCTACAATCAGCCCCTGTGACTTTGGGGCTCAGGGCTTTATTCTGCGGAGAAAACCTCTTCATGTCCCTCAGCCTGGGATTTTTCTAGCCAGAGCGGCCTTCCCTTCCAAACATGGCGAACGTCCAGCAATGGCTCCCAAACCAGAGCAGCCAGCACCAGAAGACAAACATGGCTTGAAATCTCCCTCTGAGCTCAGAGGCCTCTCCAGCCTAGAGAAATCCCCAGGGCAGTAGTATTAAGGGGGTTCCCCAGAAGGCGATGTCCCTCTTCCCCAGGATTAGAGGGTCTTCCCGTGGTCTCCTCATGCTTACATACCTGGTTTGCTCATCAGTGCAGACATTTAGCAGAGTAGAAAGGGTTTTCAGCAGGAATCCCTTTCTGCAGTCAGCATCCCTTCTCTGATAAACAGCTCTGGTCAGAAGAGCCAGACCTGCTCCTCCAGCTGCTTTTAATCCTTCTGCAATCAGGAACCTCCCTCTTTCAGGCAGGTGTGGTAGGGGCAGGGGTTGGGGCCTGGGGTATATAAGGTACTGGCCTTGCCCAGGGCAGCTCATTCTGCTTTGTGTCTCCAGTTGTATTGTTCTGGTTTTCATTTTGCAGTTGGAGTCTTGGAGTCACTGCCGTTGTTTTGGTTCATTCTTTTCAGGTAAGCGTTTTGTAAGTAGCTAAGAGTGACCAGTGTCTCCCTTATCAAAAGTACTTATCAATGTAGTCTTGCCCATGTTTGGCTCGTTTATTTTGTGTTGCCTTTTCAGTGTCTTTTTAAGGTAACTCAGTCCTATATAGTTGCTGTTGAGGGTTTTTTCCTGGATACGTGGCATTTTACCAGCACTCCTGACTTTGCACTAAATAGACTCTTGGGGGGGGGTTCAACAACTTTGGACTTTAACTTGCCAGCTGTGAGCACCAGTTCTGTTACAAGCCCTAACGATCAGCTCGTCTAGCTAGTGTTTGAGTAAGCTTCTTGCTTACATGTAGAGGGTTTGGGAGGGGGGTAAGGGGAGTTTGGGAGGCTTAGGAGGGGTCTCAGGGGGGTCTCAGGGGGGTAAAGGGGGTCTTGGAGGGGTCTGGGGGGGTACAGGGGAGGTAGGAGGTGCCGGGGAGGGTCACAGGTGAGGGTTTTGGAATTCTAGGAGAAGTTCTGGGGAGGTTCTGGTAGGGTTGGGTGTCCCGGAGGGGAGTCAAGTGAGGTTTTGGGGGGTGCAGGGGGGCTGTGAGTGGGTTTGGGGGGGGGTAGAGGGGGCCTAGGAGGTGCTGGGGAAGGTCCTGGCATTCCCGGGAGGGGTTTAGGGGGGGGTCTGGGAGGAGTTTGGAGGGAAGAGAGGTGTAGGAGGTGCTAGGAAGGTCCTGAGGAGGGGTTTGGGGGAGGGTCTGAGGGGCAGGGAGGGTGTTTTGGGCAACTGGGGCATTCCTGGGGGGGGGAGGTTTGAGGGAGAGCTGGGGTTTTGCAGTAGTACAGGAGGGCTGTGAGGGGTTTTTGGGAGATGTGGGCTGCTGGGGAGTCACTGTGCCTCTCATTCCCTGCCCAGTCTCCACCCAGTGCCTTCCCAATCTCCTCCTAGTCTTATTCCACTGCCTCCCAGTCCTCTCCCAGTCCCTCATCTCCTCCACCAGAAATAGGAGGGGACTGGGAAGGGACAGGGAGGGGACTTGGATGTAGTGAAAGGGGACTGGGAGGGGACTGGCTCAGAACTGGGAGGCACTTGAATGGCAGTGGGAGGGGACTGGGAGGGTACCTGGATTGGCCATGGAGGAGACTGAGAGGAGACAGGGAGGGGACTAGGAGGGACTGGGTGGGGACTGGGAGGGACTGGGAGGAACGGGGAGGCACTTGGAATGGCTGGGGAGCACTGGGAGGGGACTGGGCAGTGACTGGTAGGGGACTGGGAGGGTACTGGGCAGGGAGTGGGACGGGATGGAGAAGGGACTGGGAGGGGACTGGAAGGGACTGGAAAAGGACTGGGAGGGGAGTGGGAGGGGACTGGGAGGGACTGGTATATGACGGGGAGGAAGAGGGAGGGAACTGGTAGGTACTGGGATGGACTGGGAGGGGACTGGGAGAGGGGAGTGGGAGGCTCTGTGTCAGACAGGGAAGGGACTTGGAAGGGACAGGAATGGGACTGGGAGGGGACTTTTAGGGGACAGCGAGGGGACTGGGAGGGACTGGCTGAGGACTGGGAGGCACTGGTAAGGGCTAGGAGGGGCCTGTGAGCTACCTGGGAGGCACTGGGAGGGACTGGCAGAGGAGGGGGAGGGACTGGGAGGGAATTTGAAGGGACTGGGAGGGAACAGGGAGGGACTAGTAGAGGACTGGGAGGGGCCTGGGACAGAAATGGGAGGGAACTGGGACAGAAATGGGAGGGAACTGGGAGGGCACTGGGAGGTACTGGGAGGGTACCTGGATTGGCCAGGGAGCAGACTGGGAGGAGACAGGGAGGGGACTAGGAGGGACTGGGAGGGGACGGGGAGGGGACTGGGAGGCACCGGGAAGGGCTGTGAGGGGACTGGGAGGGACCTGGGAGGCACTGGGAGGGACTGTGAGGGACTGGGAGAGGAGGAGGAGGTACTGGGAAGGAATTTGAAGGGACTGGGAGGGAACAGGGAGGGACTGGGAGGGAACAGGGAGGGACTGGGATAGGACTGGGAGGGGCCTGGGACAGAAATGGAAGGGAACTGGGAGGGCACTGGGAGTTACTGGAGGGTACCTGGATTTGCCAGGGAGGAGACTGGGAGGAGACTGGGAGGGGTCTAGGAGGGACTGGGTGGGGACTGGGAGGAAAGGGGAGGCACTTGGAATGGCTGGGAAGGATTGGGAGGGGACTGGGCAGTGACTGGTAGGGAACTGGGAGGGGACTGTGAGGGGAATGAGACTGAACAGAGAGGGGACTGAGTGGGAACTGGGAGGGGACTGGGCAGGGACTGGGAGGGGACTGGAATAGGTCGGGGAGGGAGAGGGAGGGAACTGGGAGGCACTGGGATGGGATGGGAGTGGACTGCGCAGGTACTGGGAAAGGACTGGAAGGGACTATGGGGGAATTGGAAGGACCTGGGAGGCACTGGGATGCACTGGGAGAAGACGGGGAGGGGACTGCGAGGGAACTGGGAGGTCCTGGGTGGCACTGGGAGGGGACTGGCAGGGACTGGAAAAGGACTGGGAGGGGACTGGGAGGGACTGGTATATGACTGGGAGGATGAGGGAGTGAACTGGTAGGCACTGGGATGGACTGGGAGGGAACTGAGAGGGGAGTGGGAGGCACTGTGTCGGACTGGGAAGGGACTTGGAAGGGCCTGGAATGGGACTGGGAGGAGATTGGGAGGGAACTGGGAGGGGACTTTTAGGGGACAGGGAGGGGACTGGGAGGGACTGGGAAAGGACTGGGAGGGACTGGGTGGGAATTTGAAGAGACTGGGAGGGAACAGGGAGGGACTGGGATAGGACTGGGAGGGGCCTGGGACAGAAATGGCAGGGAACTGGGAGGGCACTGGGAGGTACTGGAGGGTACCTGGATTGGCCTGGGAGGGACTGGGAGGGGAATGAGACCAAACAGGGAGGGGACTGGGTGGGAACTGGAGGGGGACTGGGCAGGGAGTGGGAGGAGATGGGGAGGGGACTGGGAGGGGACAGGGAGGCACTGTGTCGGACTGGAAAGGTAATTGGAAGGGACTGGGAGGGGACTGGGACGGGACTGGGAGGGACCTGGGAGGGGACTGGGAGGGGACTGGGAGGGGACTGGCAGGGGACTGGCAGGGGCTGGGAGGGGACTGGGAAGGGTTGGGAGGGGACTGGGAGGGACCTAGGAGGCACCGGGAGGGACTGGGAAAGGACGTGGAGGGACTGGGTGGGAATTTGAAGGGACTGGGAGGGAACAGGGAGGGACTGGGATAGGACTGGGAGGGTCCTGGGACAGAAATGGGAGGGAACTGGGAGGGCACTGGGAGGTACTGGGAGGATACCTGGATTGGCCTGGGAGGAGACTGGGAGGGGACTGGGAGGGACTGGGAGGGGCCTGGGAGTGGACTGGGAGGAACTGTGCCAGACTGGGAAGGTACTTGGAAGGGACTGGGAGGGGATTGGGAGGGACTGGGAGGGAACTGGGAGGCGACAGGGAGGGGACAGGGAGGGGACAGGGAGGGGACTGGGAGGCACCGGAAAGGGCTGGGAGGGGACTGGGAGAGACTGGGAGGGACTGGGAGAGGAGGAGGAGGAGGGACTGGGAGGGAATTTGAAGGCACTGGGAGGGAACAGGGAGGGACTGGGATAGCACTGGGAGGGGCCTGGGAGAGAAATGGGAGGGAACTGGGAGGGGAATTAGACCAATTAGACCAAACAGGGAGGGGATTGGGAGGGAACTGGGCAGGGACGGGGCAGGGAGTGGGAGGGTGTGGGGAGGGGACTGGGAGGCACCGGGAAGGGCTGGGAGGGGACTGGGAGGGACCTGGGAGGCACTGGGAGGGACTGGGAGAGGAGGAGGAGGTACTGGGAGGGAATTTGAAGGGACTGGGAGGGAACAGGGAGGGATGTGGAGAGGACTGGGAGGGGCCTGGGACAGAAATGGGAGGGAACTGGGAGGGTACTGGAGGGTACCTGGATTGGCCAGGGAGGAGACTGGGAGGAGACTGGGAGGGAAATGAGACCGAACAGGGAGGGGACTGGGTGGGAACTCGGAGGGGACTGGGCAGGGAGTGGGAGGGGACTGGGAGGGGACTGGGAGGGAAATGAGACCGAAGAGGGAGGAGACTGGGTGGGAACTGGGAGGGGACTGGGAGGGACTGGGATAGGTCGGGGAGGTAGCGGGAGGGAACTGGGAGGCACTGGGATGGGCTGGGAGTGGACTGGGCAGGTACTGGGAGAAGACGGGGAGGGACTGCGGGGGGGGAATTGGAAGGAACTGGGTGGCACTGGGAGGGGACTGGCAGGGGACAAGTATATGACGGGGAGGGAGTGGGAGGCACTGGGATGGACTGGGCAGGGACTGAGAGGGGACTGGGAGGGGACTGGAATGGACTGGCAGGGGACTGGGCGGGACCTAGGAGGCACTGGGAGGGACTGGGAAAGGACGTGGAGGGGCCTGGGACAGAAATGGGAGGGAACTGGGAGGGCACTGGGAGGGGACCTGGATTGGCCTGGGAGGAGACTGGGAGGGGACTGGGAGGGGCCTGGGAGGGATTGGGGGGGGGGACTGGGAATGGAGTGGGAGGCGATGGGGAGGGGACTGGGAGGCACTGTGTCAGACTGGGAAGGTACTTGGAAGGGACTGGGAGGGGATTGGGAGGGACTGGGAGGGAACTGGAATAGGTCGGGGAGGGAGAGGGAGGGAACTGGGAGGCACTGGGATGGGCTGGGAGTGGACTGGGCAGGTACCGGAGGAAGACGGGGAGGGACTGCGAGGGAACTGGGAGGTACTGGGTGGTACTGGGAGGGGACTGTCAAGGACTGGAATAGGACTGGGAGGGGAATGGGAGGGGACTGGGAGGGAACTAGTATATGATGGGGAGGGAGGTGGAGGGAACTGGTAGGCACTGGGATGGACTGGGAGGGGACTGGGAGGGGATTGGGAGGGGACTGGGAGGGTTTGTGTGGGGACTGGGAGGCACCGGGAAGGACTGGGAGGGACTGGGAGGGACTGGGAGGGACTGGGAGAGGAGGAGGAGGTACTGGGAGGGAATTTGAAGGGACTGTGAGGGAACTGGGAGGGCACTGGGAGGTACTGGAGGGTACCTGGATTGGCCAGGGAGGAGACTGGGAGGAGACTGGGAGGGGTCTAGGAGGGACTGGGTGGGGACTGGGAGGGACTGGGACGAACGGGGAGGAACTTGGAATGGCTGGGAATGATTGGGAGGGGACTGGGAGAGGAGGGGGAGGGACTGGGAGGTAACAGGGAGGGACTGGGAGGCACTGAGATGGACTGGGAGGGGCCTGGGACAGAAATGGGAGGGAAGTGAGAGGGCACTGGGAGGGAACTGTGAGGCACTGGGATGGACTGGGAGGGGACTTGGAAGGGACTGGGAGGGAACAGGATAGGACTGGGAGGGGCCTGGGATAGAAATGGGAGGGAACTGGGAGGGCACAGGGAGGTACAGGGAGGGTACCTGGAATGGCCATGGAGGAGACTGGGAGGAGACTGGGAGGGGACTAGGAGGGACTGGGTGGGGACTGGGAGGGACTGGGAGGAACGGGGAGGCACTTGGAATGGCTGGGAAGGACTGGGAGGGGACTGGGCAGTGACTGGTAGGGAACTGGGAGGGGAATGAGACCGAACAGAGAGGGGACTGGGTGGGAACTGGGAGGGGACTGGGCAGGGAGTGGGACCGAATGGAGAGGGGACAGGGAGGGGACTGGGAGGGACTGGAATAGGTCGGGGAGGGAGAGGGAGGGAACTGGGAGGCACTGGGATGGGCTGGGAGTGGACTGCGCAGGTACTGGGAGGGGACTGGAAGGGACTGTGGGGGAATTGGAAGGAACTGGGAGGCACTGGGATGCACTGGGGGAAGACGGGGAGGGACTGCGAGGGAACTGGGAGGTACTGGGTGGCACTGGGAGGGGACTGGGAGGGGACTGGGAGGGGAGTGGGAGGCACTGTGTCGGACTGGGAAGGGACTTGGAAGGGACTGGGATGGGACTGGGAGGGGATTGGGAGGGAACTGGGAGGGGACTTTTAGGGGACAGGGAGGGGACTGGGAGAGACTGGGTGAGGACTGGGAGGGACTGGGAGGAACGGGGAGGCACTTGGAATGTCTGGGAAGGACTGGGAGGGAACTGGGCAGTGACTGGTAGGGGACTGGGAGGGAAATGAGACCGAACAGGGAGGGGACTGGGTGGGAACTGGGAGGGGACTGGAATAGGTCGGGGAGGTAGAGGGAGGGAACTGGGAGGCACTGGGATGGGCTGGGAGTTGACTGGGCAGGTACTGGGAGAGGACTGGAAGGGAATGTGGGGGAATTGGAAGGAACTGGGAGGCCCTGGGAGAAGATGGGGAGGGACTGCGAGGGAACTGGGAGGTCCTTGGTGGCACTGGGAGGGGACTGGCAGGGACTGGAATAGGACTGGGAGGGGACTGGGAGCGGAGTGGGAGGGGACTAGTATATGAGAGGGAGGGAGTGGGAGGCACTGGGATGGACTGGGCGGGGACTGAGTGGGGACTGGGAAGGGACTGGGAGGGGAGTGGGAGGGGACTGGAATGGACTGGGAGGGGACAAGGAAGGGAGCTGGGAGTCACTGGGAAGGGCTGGGAGGGGACTGGGAGGGACCTAGGAGGCACTGGGAGGGACTGGGAAAGTACGTGGAGGGATTGGGAGGGAACAGGGAGGGACTGGGAGGTACTGGAGGGTACCTGGATTGGCCAGGGAGGAGACTGGGAGGGCACTGGGAGGGCACTGGGAGGGCACTGGGAGGGACTGGGAGGGACTGGGAGGGACTGGGAGGGCACTGGGAGGGCACGGGGAGGGACTGGGAGGGGACTGGGAGTAAGAGGACTCCTCCTCACACAACTTCCCCAGGGATTTTTCTCCCCGGAGCCGCCATTTTCTCTGCCCAAGGGGCCTTTTATTCCCAACATGGCGAACGTCCAGCAATGGCTGCAGACCAGAGCAGAACCAGAGACACACACAGAGACCCCCTCCCAGTGCCTCCCAGTGCCTCCCAGTCCCCTCCCAGTGCCTCCCAGTCCCCTCCCAGTGCCTCCCAGTGCCTCCCAGTCCCCTCCCAGTGCCTTCCAGTCCCTCCCAGTGCCTTCTCAGTCCCTCCCAGTCCCTCCCAGTCCCCTCCCAGTCCCTCCCTGTCCCCTCCCAGTGCCTTCCAGTCCCTTCCAGTCCTTCCCAGTCCCCTCCCAGTCCCTCCCAGTCCCCTCCCAGTCCCCTCCCAGTGCCCTCCCAGTCCCCTCCCAGTCCCCTCCCAGTGCCTCCAAGTCTACTTTCAGTTCTTTCTATTGCCCTTCAGTGCCTCCCAGTGTCTCCCATTTCCCTCCCGGTCCCCCTCAGTCCCCTCCCAGTCCCTCCCAGTCCCCTCCCAGTACCCTTTCAATGCCTCCCATTCCCCTCCCAGTCCCTCCATGTCCACTCATAGTCCCTCACAGTGTCTTTCAGTTGCCTCCCAGTCCCCACCCAGTCTCTCCCTGTCCCTCCCAGTCCCCTCCCAGTGCCTCCCAATCCCTCCCAGTCCCCTCCCAGTGCCTCCCAATCCCTCCCATATATCTTTAGTGCCTCCCAGTGCCCCTCAGTCCCTCCCAGTCCTTCCCAGTCCCCTCCCAGTCCCTCCCAGTGCATACCTGTGCTTCCCAGTCCCCTCCCAGTCCCTCCCAGTCAACTTTTATTGTTTCCCACTCTCTTTCCAGTCCCTGCCAGTGCCACCCAGTGCCTCTTAGTGCCTTCCAGTCCCCTCTTAGTGGTCTCCCAGTGTCTCCCAATACACACCCAGTCCCCTCCCAGTGCCACCCAGTACCTCCCAGTTGGTATATGACGGGGAGGAAGAGGGAGGGAACTGGTAGGTACTGGGATGGACTGGGAGGGGACTGAGAGGGGACTGGGAGGCACTGTGTCGGACTGGGAAGGGACTTGGAAGGGCCTGGGATGGGACTGGGATGGGATTGGGAGGGATGGGAGGGAACTTTTAGGGGACAGGGAGGGGACTGGGAGGGACTGGGTGGGGACTGGGAGGAACGGGGAGTCACTTGGAATGGCTGGGAAGGACTGGGAGGGAAATGAGACCGAACAGGGAGGGGACTGGGAGGGGACTGGGAGGGGACTGGGAGGGGACTAGTAGGCACGGTGTCGGACTGGGAAGGGACTTGGAAGGGACTGGGAGGGGACTGGGAGGGGACTGGCAGGGGCTGGGAGGGGACTGGGAGGGACCTAGGAGGCACCGGGAGGGACTGGGAAAGGACGTGGAGGGACTGGGTGGGAATTTGAAGGGACTGGGAGGGAACAGGGAGGGACTGGGATAGGACTGGGAGGGTCCTGGGACAGAAATGGGAGGGGACTGGGAGGGCACTGGGAGGTACTGGGAGGGTACCTGGATTGGCCTGGGAGGGGCCTGGGAGGGACTGGGAGGGGCCTGGGAGGGGAATGAGACCAAACAGGGAGGGGACTGGGAGGGAACTGGGGGGGGACTGGCCAGGGAGTGGGAGGGGATGGGGAGGGGACTGGGAGGGGACTGGGAGGGACTGGAATAGGTCGGGGAGGGAGAGGGAGGGAACTGGGAGGCACTGGGATGGGCTGGGAGTGGACTGCGCAGGTACTGGGAGGGGACTGGAAGGGACTGTGGGGGATTTGGAAGGAACTGGGAGGTACTGGGAGAAGACAGGGAGGGACTGCGAGGGAACTGGGAGGTACTGGGTGGCACTGGGAGGGGACTGGGAGGGGACTGGCAGGGACTGGAAAGGGACTGGGAGGGAGTGGGAGGCACTGTGTCGGACTGGGAAGGGACTTGGAAGGGACTGGGATGGGACTGGGAGGGGATTGGGAGGGAACTGGGAGGGGACTTTTAGGGGACAGGGAGGGGACTAGGAGAGACTGGGTGGGGACTGGGAGGGACTGGGAGGAACGGGGAGGCACTTGGAATGGCTGGGAAGGACTGGGAGGGGACTGGGCAGTGACTGGTAGGGGACTGGGAGGGAAATGAGACCGAACAGGGAGGGGACTGGGTGGGAACTGGGGGGGGACTAAGCAGGGAGTGGGAGGGGATGGAGAGGGGACTGGGAGGTACTGGGTGGCACTGGGAGGGACTGGGAGGGCACTGGGAGGGACTGGGAGGGCACTGGGAGGGACTGGGAGGGGACTTTTAGGGGACAGGGAGAGGACTAGGAGGGACTGGGTGAGGACTGGGAGGGACTGGGAGGAACGGGGAGGCACTTGGAATGGCTGGGAAGGACTGGGAGGGGACTGGGCAGTGACTGGTAGGGAACTGGGAGGGAAATGAGACCAAACAGGGAGGGGACTGGGTGGGAACTGGGAGGGGACTGGAATAGGTCGGGGAGGTAGAGGGAGGGAACTGGGAGGCACTGGGATGGGCTGGGAGTTGACTGGGCAGGTACTGGGAGAGGACTGGAAGGGACTGTGGGGGAATTGGAAGGAACTGGGAGGCACTGGGAGAAGATGGGGAGGGACTGCGAGGGAACTGGGAGGTCCTGGGTGGCACTGGGAGGGGACTGGCAGGGACTGGGAGGGGACAAGGAAGGGAGCTGGGAGTCACTGGGAAGGGCTGGGAGGGGACTGGGAGGGACCTAGGAGGCACTGGGAGGGACTGGGAAAGTACGTGGAGGGACTGGGAGGGAACAGGGAGGGACTGGGATAGGACTGGGAGGGAACTGGGAGGGCACTGGGAGGTACTGGAGGGTACCTGGATTGGCCAGGGAGGAGACTGGGAGGAGACTGGGAGGGGACTAGGAGGGACTGGGTGGGGAGTGGGAGGGACTGGTAGGGGACTGGGAGGGGAATGAGACCAAACAGGGAGGGGACTGGGCAGTGACTGGTAGGAAACTGGGAGGGAAATGAGACCAAACAGGGAGGGGACTGGGTGGGAACTGGGGGGGGACTAAGCAGGGAGTGGGAGGGGATGGAGAGGGGACTGGGAGGTACTGGGTGGCACTGGGAGGGACTGGTAGTGGACTGGGAGGGGCCTGGGACAGAAATGGGTGGGAACTGGGAGGGCACTGGGAGGGAGTGGGAGGGGACTGGGAGGCACTGGAATAAGACTGGGAGGGGACTGGGCAGGGACTGGGAGGTGACTGGGAGGGACTGGGAGGGGACTGGGAGTAAGAGGACTCCTCCTCACACAACTTCCCCAGGGATTTTTCTCCCCGGAGCCGCCATTTTCTCTGCCCAAGGGGCCTTTTATTCCCAACATGGCGAACGTCCAGCAATGGCTGCAGACCAGAGCAGAACCAAGACACACACAGAGACCCCCTCCCAGTGCCTCCCAGTTCCTCCCAGTGCCTCCCAGTCCCCTCCCAGTGCCTCCCAGTGCCTCCCTGTCCCCTCCCAGTCCCCTCCCAGTACCCTCCCAGTGCCTTCCAGTCCCTCCCAGTCCCCTCCCAGTCCCCTCCCAGTCCCTCCCTGTCCCCTCCCAGTGCCCTCCCAGTGCCTCCAAGTCTACTTTCAGTTCTTTCTAGTGCCCTTCAGTGCCTCCCAGTGTCTCCCATTTCCCTCCCGGTCCCCCTCAGTCCCCTCCCAGTCCCTCCCAGTCCCTCCCAGTCCCCTTTCAATGCCTCCCATTCCCCTCCCAGTCCCTCCATGTCCACTCACAGTCCCTCACAGTGTCATCCAGTGCCTCCCAGTCCCCACCCAGTCTCTCCCTGTCCCTCCCAGTCCCCTCCCAGTGCCTCCCAATCCCTCCCATATATCTTTAGTGCCTCCCAGTGCCCCTCAGTCCTTCCCAGTCCTTCCCAGTCCCCTCCCAGTCCCTTCCAGTGACTCCCAGTCCCCTCCCAGTCCCCTCCCAGTCCCTCCCAGTTCCCTCCCAGTGCCTTCCAGTCCCTCCCAGTCCCCTCCCAGTCCCTCCCAGTTCCTCCCAGTCCCCTCCCAGTGCCCTCTCAGTCCCTTCCCAGTGCCCTCTCAGTCCCCTCCCAGTCCCCTCCCAGTGCCTCCAAGTCTACTTTCAGTTCTTTCTATTGCCCCTCAGTGCCTCCCAGTGTCTCCCATTTCCCTCCCGGTCCCCCTCAGTCCCCTCCCAGTCCCTCCCATTCCCTCCCAGTCCCCTTTCAATGCCTCCCATTCCCCTCCCAGTCCCTCCATGTCCACTCACAGTCCCTCACAGTGTCATCCAGTGCCTCCCAGTCCCCACCCAGTCCCTCCCAGTGCATACCTGTGCTTCCCAGTCCCCTCCCAGTCCCTCCCAGTCAACTTTTATTGTTTCCCACTCTCTTTCCAGTCCATGCCAGTGCCACCCAGTGCCTCTTAGTGCCTTCCAGTCCCCTCTTAGTGGCCTCCCAGTGTCTCCCAGTGACTCCCAGTTCCCTCCCAGTGTTTCTCGATCTCCTCACAGCTCTCCCAGCCCCCCCAGTCCCCTTCCAGTCAAATATCTAAATGGTTTTTTTCAAAAATTAAGTATTAAAATTTTGATTTACAAAAAATTAAATTTGAAAAGTTTTTCAGTTGAATATTTTAAAAGTTTTAATTTTTAACAACCTCCCCCCCGAGAATTTGGGAGATTTTACCACAGAATTTGAAATTTCTTGTCAAAAATGTGTAAATTCTTTATTAAATTTTCAATTTTCCTCCAAATTGATAAGATTTTGCAGCAAATTTTGCAATTTTTTCAGACTCAAGTTGGAAATTCAGCGTTTTGGCTAAAAATTTCTCCATTTTACATTACGTTTATAATTTTGCCCCAAATTGTGAATTTTTCTTGAAACTTTCAAAGCGGCAAAACATTTTCCTGATGTGGAAATAAAAAAGTTTCCTCTGAACTTTGGAATTTTGAAGAAAATTCTGAGCATTCTCAGAAAATCTGGGGTTTTTTTTTCAATTTTCTCAACATCTTGAAAAATTTGAAAAATTTTTGAAACTGTCAACCAAAATTTTGAAGTTTCCACCTCAAATGTTGGCATATTTCCCCAAATTGTCTAAATTTTCCCTAATGTGTCAGTATTTTTCTTCTAGGAATTGAAAATTTCCCTTAAAATTCTCTTTCCCAACATTCTTGAAATTTCACCCCAAAGTTTGAATTTTATTCTTAAAATTTGAAAAATTTTCCAAGAAAATTTAGGAATTTTGTCTGAAAAACTGAATTATTTCCCCAGATTTGATTTTTCTTCCTAAAGTTTTCTGAATATTTTTCTTACAAATTTTCTGAACATTTTACACAAAATGTAGAAATTTCCAAAAACTTCTCCAGAATTTCAAAAAATTCTGAAATTTCCATGAAAAATCGTGACCGTAAATTTAAAAATTTTCCACATAAATTTAAATTTTCTGTCCTAAAATAATGTAAATTCCTCTAAAGTTTGAAATTTCTCCAAACCCTCCCAGCCCGCGCTTCCCCTCTCACTCAGCATCCAGCAGGGACACTGCTAGAGATGGGAGAAAGGACATTAGGGAGCAGCCAGGACAGGGGGAGGGGCAGCGGGGATGGATATGATGGGGAAGGGAGGACCTGGGAAGGGAGGAGAGAGAGAGGAAAGCGAGATCAGAGGCAGCATGATGAGCCCCAAATATATAGCCCATCGCCCAGACAGGCCACTCCCCCAGCCTAAGACCCTCCACAAAGAGACCATCCTAAGATGAGACCCTCTCCCTCAGACACAGGGTCACAGGGGCTGCTTGTAGGTGCCATGGGGCGGTTTCAGGCCATGGATGTCTTTTGGTGCTGGCTGCTTCGGTTTGGGAGCTATTGCTGGACGTTCGCCATATTTGGAATAAAAGGCCCTTTCAGCCAATAAAATGGCCGCTCCCACCGAGGTAAATCCATAGGGAAGTTTTTTTTGGAGGCTTCCTAACACTCCAAGCCCCATCCCAGTCCCTCACTGTGCCTCTCATTCCCTGCCCAGTCTCCACCCAGTGCCTTCCCAATCTCCTCCTAGTCTTATTCCACTGCCTCCCAGTCCTCTCCCAGTCCCTCATCTCCTCCACCAGAAATAGGAGGGGACTGGGAAGGGACAGGGAGGGGACTTGGATGTAGTGAAAGGGGACTGGGAGGGGACTGGCTCAGAACTGGGAGGCACTTGAATGGCAGTGGGAGGGGAGCAGGAGGGGAGTGTGAGGGGACTGGGAGGGCACCTTGATTAGCCATGGAGGAGACTGAGAGGAGACAGGGAGGGGACTAGGAGGGACTGGGAGGGGAGTGGGAGGGGACCTGTATTGGCCAGGGGGGAGACTGGGAGGAGACAGGGAGGGGACTAGGAGGGACTGGGTGGGGACTGAGAGGGACTGGGAGGGACGGGGAGGCACTTGGAATGGCTGGGAAGGACTGGGAGGGGACTGGGCAGTGACTGGTAGGAAACTGGGAGGGGAATGAGACCGAATAGGGAGGGGACTGGGTGGGAACTGGGAGGGGTCTGGGCAGGGAGTAGGAGGGGATGGGGAGGGGACTGGGAGGGACTGGGATAGGTCGGGGAGGGAGAGGGAGGGAACTGGGAGGCACTGGGATGGGCTGGGAGTGGACTGGGCAGGTACTGGGAGGGGACTGGAAGGGACTGTGGGGGAATTGGAAGGAACCGGGAGGCACTGGGAGAAGACGGGGAGGGACTGCAAGGCAACTGGGAGGTACTGGGTGGCACTGGGAGGGGACTGGGAGGGACTGGAAAAGGACTGGCAGGGGACTGGGAGGGACTGGTATATGACGGGGAGGAAGAGGGAGGGAACTGGTAGGCACTGGGATGGACTGGGAGGGAACTGAGAGGGGAGTGGGAGGCACTGTGTCGGACTGGGAAGGGACTTAGAAGGGCCTGGAATGGGACTGGGAGGGGATTGGGAGGGGACAGGGAGGGGACTGGGAGGGACTAGGAGGGTACCTGGATTGGCCAGGGAGGAGACTGGGAGGGGACTGGGAGGGACAGGGAGGGACAGGGAGGCACTTGGAATGGCTGGGGAGGACTGGGGGTGGACTGGGCAGTGACTGGTAGGGAACTGGGAGGGGACTTTTAGAGGACTGGGAGGGGACTAGGAGGCACCAGGAAGGGCTGGGAGGGGACTGGGAGGGACCTGGGAGGCACTGGGAGAGTAGGGGGAGGGACTGGGAGGGAATTTGAAGGGACTGGGAGGGAATAGGGAGGGGACTGGGAGGGAATAGGGAGAGGACTGGGAGGCACTGAGATGGACTGGTAGAGGACTGGGAGGGGCCTGGGACAGAAATGGGAGGGAACTGGGAGGGCACTGGGAGGGACTGGGAGGGGACTGGGAGGGGACTGGGAGTATTAGGAAACCTCCTAATACAATTTACCAAGGGGTTTTTCTTGCCGGGAGCGGCCATTTTCTCTGCCCAATGGGCCTTTTATTCCCACCATGCCGAACGTCCAGCAATGGCTCCCAAACCGAAGCAGCCAGCACCAAAAGATATCCATGGCCTGAAACTGCCCCAAGGCACCTTGAAGCAGCCCCACTGACCCTGGGGCTCAGGGCTTTATTCTGCGGAGAAAACCTCTTCATGTCCCTCAGCCTGGGATTTTTCTAGCCAGAGCAGCCTTCCCTTCCAAACATGGCGAACGTCCAGCAATGGCTCCCAAACCAGAGCAGCCAGCACCAAAAGACATACATGGCCTGAAATCTCCCTCTGGGCTCAGAGGTCTCTCCGGCCTAGAGAAATCCCCAGGGCAGTAGTATTAGGGGAGTAGTATTAGGGGGTTCCCCAGAAGCGGCTGTCCCTGTTCCCCAGGATCAGAGGGTCTTCCTGTGGTCTCATCATGCTTACATACCTGGTTTGCTCATCAGTGCAGACATTTAGCAGAGTAGAAAGGGTTTTCAGCAGGAATCCCTTTCTGCAGTCAGCATCCCTTCTCTGATAAACAGCTCTGGTCAGTAGAGCCAGACCTGCTCCTCCAGCTGCTTTTAATCCTTCTGCAATCAGGAACCTCCCTCTTTCAGGCAGGTGTGGTAGGGGCAGGGGGCAGGGCCTGGGGTATATAAGGTACTTGCCTTGCCCGGGGCAGCTCATTCTGCTTTGTGTCTCCAGTTGTATTGTTCTGGTTTTCATTTTGCAGTTGGAGTCTTGGAGTCACTGCTGTTGTTTTGGTTCATTCTTTTCAGGTAAGCGTTTTGTAAGTAGCTAAGAGTGACCAGCGTCTCCCTTATCAAAAGTACTTATTGATGTAGTCTTGCCCATGTTTGGCTTGTTTATTTTGTGTTGCCTTTTCAGTGTCTTTTTAAGGCAACTCAGTCCTATATAGTTGCTGTTGAGGGTTTTTTCCTGGATACGTGGCATTTTACTAGCACTCCTGACTTTGCACTAAATAGACTCTTGGGGGGGGTTCAACAACTTTGGACTTTAACTTGCCAGCTGTGAGCACCAGTTCTGTTACAAGCCCTAACGATCAGCTCGTCTAGCTAGTGTTTGAGTAAGCTTCTTGCTTACATATAGAGGGTTCAGGGGTTTGGGGGGGGGGGGGGGGTGTCGGGGAGTTTGGGAGGCTTAGGAGCCGTTTTGGGGGGGGTCCAAGGGGGTCTCTGGGGGTAAAGGGGGTCTTGAAGGGTTCTCGGTGGGTACAGGGGAGCTAGGATGTGCTGGGGGGGTCCCAGGGGAGGGTTTTGGGATTCTGGGGGGGTTCTGGGAGGGTCTGGTGTCCCAGACAGGGGTTGAGTGGGGGTTTTGGGAGGTGCAGGGGGGGCTGTGAGCAGTTTTGGGGGCGTAGAGGGGGCCTAGGAGGTGCTGGGGAAGGTCCTGGGGTTCTAGGAGGGGTTCCAGGGAGGTCTGGGGGGAGTTTGGCAGGAAGAGAGGGGGTAGGAGGTGCTAGGAAGGTCCTGAGGAGGGGTTTGGGGGAGGGTCTGAGGGGCAGGGAGGGTGTTTTCGGCAATTGGGGGCGTTCCTGGGGGGGGGGGTTGAGGGAGAGCTGGGGTTTTGCGGTAGTACAGGGGGCTGGGAGGGGTTTTTGGGGGATGTGGGTTGCTGGGGGGGTCTCTGCATGTCTCGGGGGGGGGGGGTCCTAAACTCCCCCCCTCCCCAGGACCCCTTCTGCGAGCGGCAGGGGGACTTTGTCTGCAGCAGGAGGGGGCGACAGGGGGGTCTGTGAGGGACCCCTACCTCTGCCCCCCCTCTGCAGCCTGTGAGTGTTTTAGCCAGCGTTTGAGTAAGCTTCTTGCTCACATATAGACTTTTAGGATTTCCTAATAAAGTCGGCGGCTCCGGCTGTTTCAGGACTCACACACGTGTTTGTCTTCCTCCTTTGAAGCGGCAAAGCAGGAAGAAAAGAGGGATATTTCCAGGGGAGGAATCTCCGACCGGGTGAGTTCCAAGCATAACGGTAATTTTGCATCTCTAAGCGCGGTAGGAAATACAAGCCACGGCAGCCGGCACGTCCGTCTCTGGAACGAGCAGGATAGACGAAGGCCGCGTTCCTTTTCCGAAGGCGACGGGGAGTCGAGTTCGGGGTCGAGGCGCGCGGTACCGTCCGCCCGCACAGTTTTGATTAGCTTTTTGTTTCTTATAGGTGCTGAAGAATAAGGTGGCAACCGCCAGCACGTCCCGGTCAGCCCACGCAGGGGATCGCACGCGTTCCCTTCCAGGACAGATGCAGGTCCCCGGTCGCCCTGAGAGCTAAGCGGAGGGACCGGGTCTGGGGAGGGAGCGGGAGGAGAAGAGAAGGGCGGGGCGAAGGCGCCGACGGCAGGGGGGTCGTTTGCCCGTGAAAGTCAGCGTAGGCGAAGGGTCTGTTTGGGAGCGGTCCCTTCCGGGCCGGCAAACGGGGAGCGGGTGGCTTGTCAGCATGTCGCTAGGGTGTGCCGGGCAGGGCAGCTCCAGCCTCTATGTGCGTTTATACTTGTTGTGTGTCACGTTTTCCGCGTCTTAGCTCTTTTCCAGGTGTCGGCATCCTCTTTACGCTCAAAGGGGCACAGCGTGCCTCTCGGGCGCAGTCTCTAGGGTCTCGAATGCCCACGCTCGCTCATCGGCGTAGCGCTCACGGGGCTCTTCTTGATTTGTCTAGCAAGGTCGCGGCACGGTTCATCCTCGCATCTCGGAAGTTTCTGATCAGTTCTCTCTGGCGGCATCATCGAGGGCTCCCTCGGGAGCTCCGCTCTCCGGTCACCCATTTTCACGGGCCGAGGCTTTTCCATGCATCTTTCTATCGTTAGGTCTCGAAGGCGGGCTTCTCGCGCATCCGTCGTCACAATTTTGACAGTAAGTCCTTCAACGAGCCGTTCCGGTCCCCTCCCTTCTGGGGCTGCCGTAGAGCTTCCTTCCATCCACCCTTGGTGGCTTTGTTTGACGGCATCTCCCGTCCGGAAGCCCTTCTCGCCGACAGTTTTCGGTCATCTTGGAGTCGCGTCATCCGCAGGGTTCTGCATTGTGTCATTCTTTGTGCGTGTTCGGCACGGAGCTGCTCTGCCCGGAGCTGTGGAGTCGGGGCGATGTGGCATAGCAGTAAGAGTCCAGGGTTAGCGTGAGGGATTCTGCCCGGGAGGTCTCGGCAAAGGCGGGGGTACCGTCAGCAGGGGGCGCGAACCGTCCTTTCCTGGAGATGATGGGAGCCGCCCGGGCGGGGGCCCCGCAAAGTCGGAACGAGCAGATGGAATTTTGCAGGGGCGTAAGGCTGGGGGGCTCTGAGGTAGGCCCCCTGGGGTTTCTTTTCCATTTGCATTTAAACCGCTGCCTGCAGTTACACTCCAGATAGGGTTCTTCAGAGGAAGCGAGAGGTCTGGAGCGGTGCAGCAATGAGTTGGCATCGGGGGTGACGCGCTTAGTAAATTGTTCGGTTTTTCAGATGGGGCCAGATGGGATGCATACCGCTGCAGCCACGGAGTTGTCGAGGGGAAGACCACGAGGAGGTAGGTCGGCCAACGGTGTCGGCGCGATGCAATGGTCAGCGCCTCTGTGCCATCTATAAGACTTCTGTGTGGCTGTTTTTCGTAGGTACGAAGCGAGAAGGAAACCGGTTCATTTCCAGGGTCGGTGACTCGGGCCGGGTAAGCCATTTCTAGCGGGCCGGTGTCACGCCGCAGGTGAGTTTTATAGGCATCCCTTGTTTGTGTGTTACAGGCCAGGCCCGAGCCTCCACGCCGCCACCCGTAAACAGCATAGGTCAGGTGAGCGACCGGTCAGGGTAAGGTAACGGAAGGTGGGAACCGGTTACGGGCAGTCTCTCGGCACATGTCTCGTTCAGACCCCGGAGACGGTGGTGGGACCTACACGGGGACACTGAGAAGGTGAGGCGGCCCTCGTCTGCGGCGGCTCCTAATGCCACGGCAGGCAGACGGAGCTCTCACCTCTCTGTTCTTGCAGGTGCCGCACGGCCATTCGCAACCTTTGGAAGCGGAGGAGAAGCGGACGTGAGGCGGAAGAAAAGCCGGGGTGCCGGGTAAGAGGCGATTGCGGGAGCAGCGATTTCTCGCAAGGGTAAGAATAATTTTGCATCTCTCGGGGCGGTAGGCGTCACACGCCGCGATCGCCGCACGTCTCTCTCCAGAAGGAGCGGGTATCCAGACCGCCACCACCTTTTGGATAAGCAGGGTGTTCGGGGTTACCGTTCATAATAATTGTCAATTCTCTCTGGGTGTCACTCCTTAGGTCACCGGCTACGTCGCACACGCCTCCCTTCTCCACCCTCGGCGAGCATCGTCGCGTTTGAGCCTCGCCGCTTTGTCACCGAGCCCATCGACCAGCCGTCAGCTCGCTCTCAGTCTAAAGCGTTTCACATTGCGAGCATCTCTGTGGCCTCGCCTTTGCAGAGGCTGAGCTGGAACGACCCCTCCGCTTCACAAAGCGTTGATTCTCAAATTCTGTGCGCCACATGACTCTGTACTGGGGTGGCGTAATCCATAGCATTGTCACATCTAGGGATGCCGTCTCGCGCCATCAGGCTCTGTATTCGAACTGTGTCTCCCGCTGCATGACTCTGTACAGGGGTGGGGTAATCCATAGCATTGTCATATCTTGGGACGCTGTCTCACGCCGTCAGCCTCTGTACGCGAACTGTCTTGCGCCGTATGACTCTGTAATAGGGCCATGTAATTCATAGCATATCGTCCTGTCCCGGAATGCCATCTTGGGTTGCCCTGCCATGTATTTCTGTGGTGATTTGCATTGTATATCTACATGTACTTTGCATTTTGTGCTTTCTGGCTCGGCGATGGCAAGGTGTAATCTATAGCGTTGTTGTATCTCATGGAGTTGTAAATTGCTGTCTAGCTATGTTTTTGATTTTTCTTGCATTGTATGATGCTGTCTTGGTGCTCAGTCTCGGACTGTGCAGTGTCTTCTCTAGCTCTGTTTTTTGCAGGCACTACATGGACACTTGGATTCTTGCAGAAAATTCTGCAGCACATTTCCCCGAGCATCAATTTCAAAGAGAAGCGGGAGGTAGGGCACCGCAGGTAGCGAAGCTGTTTCCCAGGCTTTGGTTTTTGCGGTCTGACACTTTAGCATCACAGCGATGCAGGTGCTCGAAAGGTGAGACCATGCAAGCACAGCCATAGAACCGGGTGATGGCCCCCCGTGGCGGCTGGAGGCAGGATGGCTCTGATGTAGGGGTGGGCAGGACGTCGGTGAGTTAGTGTGCCTAACCTAGTGTGCGTGTGTAACATTTTTGTTTGGTTTTCCAGATGGGGCCAGATGGGATGCGTACCGCTGCAGCCACGGAGTTGTCGAGGGGAAGACCACGAGGAGGTAGGTTGGCCCACGGTGTCGGCACGATGAAATGGTCAGCGCCTCTGTGCCATCTTTAAGAGTTATGTGTGGCTGTTTTTCGTAGGTACGAAGCGAGAAGGAAACCGGGTCATTTCCAGGGTCGGTGACTCGGGCCGGGTAAGCCATTTCTAGCGGGCCGGTGTCACGCCGCAGGTGAGTTTTATAGGCATCCCTTGTTTGTGTGTTACAGGCCAGGCCCGAGCCTCCACACCACCACCCGTAAACGGCATAGGCCAGGCGAGCGACCGGTCAGGGTAAGGTAACGGAAGGTGGGAACCGGTTACGGGCAGTCTCTCGGCACACGTCTCGTTCAGACCCCGGAGACGGTGGTGGGACCTACACGGGACACCGAGAAGGTGAGGCGGCCCTCGTCTGCGGCGGCTCCTAATGCCACGGCGGGGCAGACGGAGCTCTCACCTCTCTGTTCTTGCAGGTGCCGCACAGCCATTCGCAACCTTTGGAAGCGGAGGAGAAGCGGACGTGAGGCGGAAGAAAAGCCGGGTGCCGGGGTAAGAGGCGATTGCGGGGAGCAGCGATTTCTCGCAAGGGTAAGAATAATTTTGCATCTCTCGGGGCGGTAGGCGTCACACGCCGCAATCGCCAGCACGTCTCTCTCCGGAAGGAGCGGGTCGGCGGACGGCCACCGCCTTTTGGATAAGCAGGGTGTTCGGGTTACCGTTCATAATAATTGTCAATTCTCTCTGGGTGTCACTCCTTAGGTCACCGGCTACGTCGTGCACGCCTCCCTTCTCCACCCTCGGCGAGCATCGTCGCGTTTGAGCCTCGCCGCTTTGTCACCGAGCCCATCAACCAGCCGTCAGCTTGCTCTCAGTCTAAAGCGTTTCACATTGCGAGCATCTCTGTGGCCTCGCCTTTGCAGAGGCTGAGCTGGAACGACCCCTCCGCTTCACAAAGCGTTGACTCTCAAATTCTGTGCGCCGCATGACTCTGTACTGGAGTGGGGTAATCCCTAGCATTGTCACATCTAGGGATGCCGTCTCGCGCCGTCAGCCTCTGTATTCGAACTGTGTCTCCCGCTGCATGACTCTGTACTGGGGTGGGGTAATCCATAGCATTGTCACATCTAGGGACGCTGTCTCACGCCGTCAGCCTCTGTACGCGAACTGTCTTGCGCCGTATGACTCTGTAATAGGGCCATGTAATTCATAGCATATCGTCCCGTCCCGGAATGCCATCTTGGGTTGCCCTGCCATGTATTTCTGTGGTGATTTGCATTGTATATCTACATGTACTTTGCATTTTGTGCTTTCTGGCTCGGCAATGGCAAGGTGTAATCTATAGCGTTGTTGTATCTCATGGAGTTGTAAATTGCTGTCTAGCTATGTTTTTGATTTATCTTGCATTGTATGATGCTGTCTTGGTGCTCAGTCTCGGACTGTGCAGTGTCTTCTCTAGCTCTGTTTTTTGCAGGCACTACATGGACACTTGGATTCTCGCAGAAAATTCTGCAGCACATTTCCCCGAGCATCAATTTCAAAGAGAAGCAGGAGGTAGGGCGCCGTAGGTAGCGAAGCTGTTTCCCAGGCTTTGTTTTTTGTGGTGTTACACTTTAGCATCACGGCAGTGACGTTGTCAAAAGGGCGTGACTGTGCCAAGCACGGCCATAGACTCGGGGCGATGGCCCCCCTGGCGGCTGGAGGCCGGATGGCCGTAACATAGGGCTGTCCATCAGCAGGGGCGGGCAGGCCGTCAGTGAGTTACTGAGGCTAGCCTTGTGTGTGTGAGCGACGTGTTTCTTTTCATGTTTGCTCTGGGCTCAGGAGTTACATAGTTTACAATAAAAAAACCATTTCATATAAAAAAACACCCAGCCGGGGAATTATTTTTTTTTTCCCCCGGCTGGGTGTTTATTTTCTCCAGTCCCAGCCGGTCTGCGAGGTGACGGTCGTCACCTAAGTTTGGGTGCAGACGGTGCCGAGGATGGGGTTTTGGCAGGCAGGGCAATCTTTTCAGAGGCCCCCAGGGATCACGTTTGCTGGAGGTGCCTGACAGGGCAGGGCAGGCCGAGCAAGTGGTGGTGAGTAAGCGTGGCTAACCTTGTGTGTGTGCTGTTTCTCTTTCAGGTTTGCTCAGGCATTAGATATTTCATAATAAAAAAACCCCAGCCGGGGGATTATTTTTTTTTTTCACCCGGCTGGGTGTTTTTTTTCCCCGGTCCCGGGCCGGTCTGCGAGGCAACTGTTGTCGCCTAAGTTTGGGTGCAGACGGTGCTGAGGAGGGGGTTTTGGCAGGTAGAACCATCTTTTTGGAGGCCCCCGGGGACCCCGTTCCCGGGTGATGCCTTGCAGCAGGGGGGGGACAGAGCGAGAGTAAGAGAGTGTTGAGTAAGCGTGGCTAACCTTGTGTGTGTGGCGTTTCTCTTTCAGGTTTGCTCAGGCATTAGATATTTCATAATAAAAAAACCCCCAGCCGGGGGATTATTTTTTTTTTTCCCCGGCTGGGTGTTTTTTTTCCCCGGTCCCGGCCGGTCTGCGAGGTGACAGTCATCACCTATGTTTGGGCGCAGACGGTGCAGAGGACGGGGTTTTGGCAGGCAGAACCATCTTTTTTGGGCCCCCGGGGACCCCGTTCCCGGGCGGTGCCTCGCAGCAGGGCTGGGGGACAGAACGAGTGGTGGTGAGTAAGCATGGCTAACCTTGTGTGTGTGGCGTTTCTCTTTCAGGTTTGCTCAGG